>MU744766.1:64868-75614 GCA_026770625.1 Nicotiana glauca | reverse complement strand
AGCCTTGGGTGCAATCTTAAGTGAACTGTGATAAACAAAGCTAGCTAGTGTATCTCGGGAGAGTGCATTTAGTACATTACTGTGATTACTCGGCAGAGATTTACGGTAAGAAGATCGTTCATGATTGATAGGAATGCGTTGGTGAATTTGTATGAAACATAAACAGAAGGAATTCCATCAATAGGGGAAATCATTACCTTAGCGCTTTCTTATTATTGTTTACAACTTAGCATCTTAGTTTACAGCTATTTACTTACTGTTAATCTTAGTTAGTAAAAACACCCTCAACTGTGATTCTCAACGTTTGGGAAATTGATTCTAAAGAGTTTAGTAGGTCTAAAGATAGTGATTGATAGGTTAATTCTCTGTGGATTCGACTCTGGGCATAATACTCAGGTTATATTTGCAACGTTCGCATTGTCCTTTTTATAAGGCATAGTTGGGCATGATCAATATCATAAACATCAAATTAAACCTCAAAATCCAAGAATTCGTTCAAACTTCATCAAACATCAAATTTTCCAATTTAGGTCCGAATCACGTCAAACGACGTTCGTTTTCAACCAAATGTCACAGGAATGACTTAAAACATACATAAGACCTGAACTAGGCGCCAGAACCAAAATACGAGCCCTATACCATCGCTTTCTAATCAGATTTCATTTCCAATTTTCTTAAACGTTTCCAGAAAAAAAATTACAAAAAAAAAATTCACTTCTCGAGCTTGGTACCTCGGAATTCAATTCCGGGCATACGCCCAAGTCCCATATTTTCCTACGGACCCTCCGGGACCGTCAAATCACGGGTCCTGGTCCGAGTTCGTTTACCCAAAACGTTGACCAAGGTCAAATTTATTCATGTTAATATCAAAACTTAGTATTTTTCACAGAATTTCATATTTAAGCTTTTTGACTACGCGCCTGGACTACGCACGCTAATCGAGACAACTCTAAATGAGGTTTTTAAGGCCTTGGAGATACAGAATTCAATTAAAACAGGTGATGACCCCTTTGGGTCGTCACATTCTCCACCTCTAAAACAACCGTTCGTCCTCGAACGGACAGAAGAAGGAAGTACCTAAATCGGGGAAAAGTGAGGATAACGGCTCCGCATATCGAACTCGGACTCCCAGGTCGATTCCTCAGGAGGCTGACCTCTCCACTGAACACGAACAGAAGGGAAACTCTTCGACCTCAACTAACGAATCTACTGGTCCAAATAGCTACTTGCTCCTCCTCATAAGACATGTCCTTGTCCAACTGGACAGTGCTGAAATCTAACACGTGGGCTGGATCACCGTGATACCTATAAAGCATGGACACATGAAACATTAGATGCACAACTGATAAGCTCGGTGGCAATGCAAGTCTATAAGCTACCTCTCCCACTCTATCAAGAATTTCGAACGGACCAATGAATCTAGGGCTAAGCTTGCCCTTCTTCCCAAATCTCATCACGCCCTTCATAGGCGACACTCGAAGCAATACCCGCTCACCGACCATGAAAGCCACATCTTGAACCTTGCGGTCTGTATAGCTCTTTTGCCTGGACTGAGCTGAACGAAGCCTATCCTGAATGATCCTGACCTTGTCCAAGGCCTTCTAAACCATATCCGTACCCAACAACCGAGCCTCTCTCGGCTCAAACTATCCAACCGAAGATCGACATCGCATACCATATAAAGCCTCATAAGGAGCCATCTGGATGCTCGACTGGTAGCTGTTGTTGTAGGCAAACTCTGCTAAAGGCGAAAATTGATCCCACGAACCTCCAAAGTCAATAACACACGCTCGGAGCATATCCTCCAAAATCTGAATAGTCCACTCAGACTGACCGTTCGTCTAGGGATGAACTGTTGTGCTCAACTCAACCCGTATGCCCAACTCTTACTGAACTGCTCTCCAGAAGCACGAGATATACTACGTACCCTGATCTGAAATGATAGATACGGGCATACCATAAATGTGAACAATCTCCCAAATGTAGATCTCAGCTAACCTCTTAGAAGAATAGGAGACTGCCACAGGAATGAAATGTGCTGACTTGGTCAACCTATCAACAATGACCCATACTGCGTCGAACTTCTTCCGAGTCAGTGGAAGTCCAGTAACAAAGTCCATAGTGATCCACTCTCACTTCCACTCGGGAATCTCAATCCTCTGAAATAAATCATCAGGCCTCTGATGCTCGTACTTAACCTGCTGACAATTCAAACAACGAGCCACATATGCTACGATATCCTTCTTCATTCTACGCTACCAATAATTATGCCGCAAATATTGATACATTTTTGCAGCGCCCGAATGAATAGAGTACCGGGAGCTATGGGCCTCCTCCAATATCAACTCTCGGAGCCCATCCACACTAGGCACACATACTCTACCCTGCAATCTCAAAACTCCATCATCATCTAAGGTAAGTTGTCTGGCACCTCCGCGCTGCACCGTGTTTCTAAGGAGACACAAATGGGGATCATCATATTGCCGATCACGGATACGCTCCAATAATGAAGAACGAGCGATCGTGCAAGCTAACACACGATTGGGCTCAGAAACATCAAACCTCACGAACTGATTGGCTAAAGCTTGAAAATCCAAAGCAAGCGGCCTCTCACCGACCGGAATATAAGCAAGACTGCCCATACTGACTGACTTCCTACTCAAAGCATCGGCCACCATATTGGCCTTTCCAGGATGATATAAAATGGTGATATCATAATCTTTCAACAACTCCAACCACCTTCTCTACCCCAAATTCAACTCCTTTTGCTTGAATAACTACTGAAGACTCTTGTGATTCGTGAACACCTCACATGCCACGCCATATCGATAATGCCTCCAAATCTTCAATGCGTGAACTATGGCTGCCAACTTCAAATCATGAACCGGATAGTTCTTCTCATGAATCTTCAACTGCCTCGAAGCATAGGCAATGACTTTGCCATCCTGCATCAACACTGCTCCAAGCCTAACACGGGAAGCATCAAAATAGACTATATAAGGCCCTGAACCTGTGGGCAAAACCAACACCGGTACCGAAGTCAGAGCTGTCTTGAGCTTCTGAAAGCTCACCTCACACTCATCCGACCATCTGAACTGGGCACCCTTCTGGGTCAATCTGGTCATCCGGGCTGCAATAGATGAAAACCCCTCCACAAACTGACGATAGTAGCCTGCCAATCTCAAGAAACTCCGAATCTCTGTGGCTGATACTGGTCTAGGACAGTTCTTGACTGCCTCAATCTTCTTTGGGTCCACCTGAATACCCTCTGCTGATACAACATGACCCAGAAATGCAACGAAACCCAACCAGAATTCACAATTCGAGAACTTAGCATATAACCGGCTATCCCTCAGAGTCTGAAGAAACACTCTAAGGTGTTGATTGTGCTCCTCCTGGCTACGGGAATATATCAATATATCATCAATGAAGACTATCACGAACGTGTCCAAATAAGGCTTGCACACTCGGTTCATCAAGTCCATAAAAGCTACTGGGGCATTTGTCAACCCGAATGACATAACTAAGAACTCATAATGCTCGTACCGAGTGCGAAAAGCTGTCTTAGGAACATCAGATGCCCTAATCCTCAACTGATGGTAGCCAGATTGCAAGTCAATCTTGGAAAATACCCTGGCACCCTGAAGTTGGTCGAACAAATCATCAATCCTCGGTAGTGGATACTTATTCTTGATCGTTACCTTATTCAATTGCCGGTAATCAATACACATTCTCATTGACCCATCCTTCTTCTTAACAAATAACACCGGCGCACCCCAAGGTGAAACGCTGGGTCTAATGAAACCCTTCTCGAGCAAATCCTGCAACTGTTCCTTTAACTCCTTTAACTCCGGCGGGGCCATACGATATGGCAGGATAGAAATGGGTTGAGTGCCCGGAACCAGATCAATCCAGAAGTCAATATCCTTGTCGGGTGGCATACCCGGTAGGTCTAAAGGGAAAACATCAAGAAACTCACAAACAACGTGTACAGAATCAATAGAGGGAACCTCAGCACTAGAATCACAAACATAGGCTAAATAAGCCAAAAAACCCTTCTCGGCCATAAGCCGAGCCTTCACATACGATATAACACTGCAGGTAGAATGACCAGGAGTCCCTCTCCACTCTGAATGAGGCATAGCCGATAAAGCTAAGGTCAGAGTCTTGGCATGACAGTCCAAGATAGCGTGGTAAGGTGATAACCAGTCCATCCCCAATATAATATCAAAGTCAATCATGTCTAAAAGCAACAAGTCTACACGAGTCTCAAGACCCCCAATCACCACAATACAAGAACGATGGACTCGATCAACCACGATATAATCACCCACCGGTGTAGACACATAAATAGGAACACCCAATGCATCACTAGGCATGACCAAGTACGGGGCAAAATAAGATGACACATACGAATACGTAGACCCCGGATTAAACAACACTGAATCATCTCTATCACAAACCAGAACTGTACCTGTAATAACTGCATTTAAAGCCTCAGCCTCGGGCCTGGCCTGAAGAGCATAACATCGGGGCTGGGCCCCACTACTCTGATCTACCTCTATGGGACGGCCTGCTGCTGGCTGGCCTCCACCTCTGGCAGTCTGAGCTCCACCCCTGGCAGTCTGAGCTCCACCTCTAGGACCTTTACATCCACCTCTACCCCCACCTTTAGCTGGCTGGGGGGGCTGTGGAACACCTGGTGCCTGAACTATGGCACGGGAACCCTGATAATGAGAGCTACTCGATGTTCGAGGTCAAAACTTGGCAATGTGACCCGTGTCACCACAGGTGTAACAAGTCCTTGGCTGTTGAGTCTGCTGACCTTGTCGACCTGAATGACCACCCCATAAACTCTGAAGCGACGGTGCACCGATAGGAGCTGGCGGTACACTGAAGGGCTGCTGATCATAATAGTGTGTGTGAGAACCACGGCCACCTGAGGCACCTTGAGAAAATTGGAGTGCTGACTGGAAGGGCCTAGGAGGATGACCGCTATCATACGAATTTCTGCCTCTAGACGAGGTACCACTGAATCTCCCTGACTAACGGGGTCTCTTGTTTGCTCTATGACCACCCCCCTGTGATAATACCATCTCAACCCTCCGGGCCACATTGGCCGCCTCCTGGAAGGATATCTCACTCCCAGCCTCTCTGGCCATTTGGAGACGAATCGGCTGGATGAGCCCATCAATAAATTGTTTCACTCTCTCCCTCTCAATGGGAAGAATAATAAGAGCATGGCGAGCCAAATCAATGAACCTGGTCTCGTACTGCGTGACTGTCATGGAACCCTGTTGGAGGCGCTCAAACTGCCTCCGATAGGCCTCTCTCTGAGTAATGGGGAGAAACTTCTCTAGAAATAGCTGTGTGAAGTGCTCCCATGTCAAGGCTGGTGATCCTGCTGGCTTGGCTAAGCAATAATCCCTCTACCAAGTCTTGGCGGATCCAGACAGGCGAAATCTATCAAAGTCGACCCTATTGGTCTCAACAATCCCCATGTTCCGAAGAACCTCGTGGAAACTATCCAGGTAATCCTGGGGATCCTCAGTAGATGCACTGCTGCATGTAGATGTGAAGAGCTTGGTGAACTTATCCAGCCTTCACAAAGCATCGGCAGACATGGCTGCCCCATTTCCGGTCTGAGCTACTACGCCCGGCTGAACTGATCCAACATGCTGGACCGCTGGAGTCTGAATCTAGGGAGCTACCTGCTCCGGAGTACGAGTAGCAGGAGTCTGGGCTCCTCCTCTAGCCTAAGAAATGGCTGGTGCTATAGGAAGCAAACCTGCTCGGGTGACACTATCCATGAGGCCCACCAATCGGACTAGAGCGTCCTGAAAATTTGGGGTAGCAATAAACCCCTCTGGGACCTGAGCTGGGCCCACTAGAACTGTTGGGGCCGAAACCTCCTCGTCAAAATCAACTTGCGGCTCTGCCACTGGTGCTGCTACTCAGGGCTGAGCTCTGCCCCTTCCTCGGCCTCGCCCTCTGCCCATAGTGGGTGCTACTGCTGGGTGCTCGGGCTGCTGAGTGGTAGATGAGGAAGCGTGTGTTCTCGCCATCTGCGAAAGAACAGAGTAGAAATTCAATTAGCATCGAGAAACCAAATCGCACGACAAGAAAGAACAAATGTGAAATTTTTCCTAACTCTGTAGCCTAAGGGGATAAATACAGACGTCTCCATACCGATCCCTCATTGTCCGTGAGTTGTGAGACCTATGTAACCTAGAGCTTTGATACCAACTTGTCACGACTCGGATTTCCCACCCTCCGGGGTCGTGATGACACCTACTCGTAGAAGCTAGGCAAGCCACACATCATAAAACTCCTAACTCTTTTATTTTAAATATTTTTTACCAATCATAACAATAAGCGTTAAATATTTAAATAACAGAAAAATATAAAATTGAAGCGGAAGACTTAAATTAACAAGCTGAACAATAATGCAAAAATCAACATATGCCTCTACCCAAGAACTGATGTCACATCACTCATGGACCACTAAGAGTACTACATACAACCGTTTGAAAGAAATATAACAATGTCTGTCTCGAATACAAGAGATAACAAAACATAAATAAAGATAGAGGAGACAACGGGCCTGCGGACGCCTGCAAGGCTACCTCAGAGTCTCGGTGGACTGAAGGCTGGCTCCCGAGTTACTGCTGTTGTCCGGTACCTGGATCTGTGCAAAAGAGCACAGAGTGTAGTATCAGCACAACTGATCTCATGTGCTGGTAAGTGCCTAGCCTAACCCCGGCGAAGTAGTGACGAGGCTAGACCGGACTACCACATAAACCTGTGTAATTATATATATACATATACAGTGGAATCGAGATACAGAGATAACCAAATCCTTATGGGAGGTAGAGCATGCTACGGGGAAAGTTGGAAAGTAACAATTCCAAGTAAAAGTCATCAAGTAACGAATGTAACAACATAACTCAGCCATCAAATAAGAATCAAAAAGCAGCAAGTGCACGGCATCACCCTTCGTGCTTTTACTCTCATCCTCACCAAGCAATGATATAATAAAATGTGCACGGCTTCATCCTTCGTGCTTTTACTCTCTTTCCTCACATATAATCAATAGAATCGGCACAGAATGGAACATCGTGCGGCACGGCATCACCTTTCGTGCTTTACACTCTTTCCTCACAATAAACAAACAATGCATGGTATCACCCTTCGTGCTTTACACTCTTTCCTCACAATAAACAAACAATGTACGGCATCACCCTTCGTGATTTAACACTCTTCCTCACCCAAACAACAATCACAAACAGGGTGCAAGGGAATAAACAAAATAATGATAGAACTCCCGGCAAGGGAACACAATTAAACAATCAAATCCCGGAAAGGGTACAACATCAATAATCTCAACATCCCGGCAAGAGAAAATAACCAACAAGGCATCAATATCCCGGCAAGGGAACAATTTAATAATTCTTTCTCTTTCTTTCACTTTTATTTCATAACTCACTTTATCACTTGAGCCAATGCTCCAAGGGTTCAATCATCTCATATGTTTTCACAATTATAATATAACTTGAGCCAATATTCCTCGATGTTCATAGGTCACAATTTCCTTCCACAAGCTTTTCACAACAATAGGAATCGTCACCAAGGCATGAGAGATACAACGAAATCAAGATATTCACGATTTAAAGAATCATTGTCATGCTAGACACCAACGTATAGATACTCGTCACCATGCCTATACGTCGTACTTTACAATTACCACATAGCAAATAGGACTCAACTCCTAATCCCTCAAGCTAAGGTTAGACGAAACACTTACCTCGATGCCTTGAACACAACTCAAGCCTCAATTATAGCTTTACCTTGTGATTCCACCTCCAATTCGCTCGTATCTAATCATAAATTACTTAATTACATTAATAAACACTAAATGAATCAACCCCAATGCATGAAAATGAGTTTTCTAAAGTTTTACCGAAAAGGTCAAAAATCGCCCCCGGTCCGCGTGGTCAAAACCCGAGATTCGAACCAAAACCCGAGATTCGAACCAAAACCCGATTACCCATTCCCCCACGAACTCAAATATATAATTTGTTTTAAAATCGGACCTGAAATTGAGGTCCAAATCCCCAATTTTTTGAAAAATCTAGGTTCTACCCAAAACACCCGATTTCCCCCATGAAAATCTTTGATTTTAGGCTTAAATCATGTTAAAAAATGTTAATGATTGAAAGAAATGAGTAAAAACTAACTTACAATTGATTTGGAAGAAGACTTGTTCTTGGAAAATCGCATAAGTGTGTTTGGGTTTGAGAAAATATAAAAAATGGGGTTCAAAATCGTTTAAGTGTAAAATTGCAGGTCTCTGATATGGGAAATGCGAACATGGGTTCGCAGTTGCGAACCCCGACCTCTCAGATATGGGAATTGCGAAACAGGGTTCGCATTTGCGACACTTCATAATTTTCCAGCTTTCGCATTTGTGAAGCTGTAGTCGCAATTGCAACTTCGCATTTGCGAGAGAAATATCGCATTTGCGATGACCAAGGATTTAGGTGTGCATCGCAGTTGCAATGGAAATCTTCGCATTTGTGAAGAAGGCTGCCCAGGTGTTGTCTCGCATTTGCGAGGCTGCCTTCGCAAATACGAAGCCTGCAGGTCAGTTCACACCAGCAAAATTTTAAGTTCAAAACTGCAACTCGTGGCCTATCCAAAACTCACCCTAGTCCTCGGGGCTCCAAACCAAATATATACACAACCTCAAAAACATCTTACGGACTTACTTGTCTGATCAAATCGCCAAAATAACATCATAAACATCGAATTAAACCTCAAAATCCAAGAATTCTTTCAAACTTCATAAAATATTAAATTTTTCAATTTAGGTCCGAATCACGTCAAACGACGTTCGTTTTCAACCAAATTTCACAGGAATGACTTAAAACATATATAAGACCTGAACCAGGCGCCGGAACCAAAATACGGGCCCGATACCGCTTTCTAGTCAGATTTCATTTCCAATTTTCTTAAACATTTTCAGAAAATAATTTTACAAAAAAAAAATTTATTTCTCGGGCTTGGAACCTCGGAATTCAATTCCGGTCATACGCCCAAGTCCCATATTTTCCTACGGACCCTGCGGGACCGTCAAATTACGAGTCCGGATCCGTTTACCCAAAACGTTGACCAACGTCAAATTTATTCATTTTAACGTCAAAACTTAATATTTTTCACAAATTTCATATTTAAGCTTTCCGGCTACGCGCTTGGACTACGCACGCAAATCAAGGCAACTCTAAATGAGGTGTTCAAGGCCTCGGAGACACAGAATTCAATAAAAAATAGGTGATGACCCCTTTGGGTTGTCACAGTTATGTCTTACTGCTCTTTCGTTTTTCATAGTGTCGGGTCTATGTATTGTCTATCGCTTTTGCTTTGTATTTACTTTCTCATTTTCATGATTTATTTTTCTAATGATTTTTACTGATGGTACTGATATTGCTTTTTTCGTCTTTCTGAACCTAGGGTCTTTCGAAAACAGTCTCTCTACTCCCTCGGGGTAGGGGTAGGTCTACGTACACACTATCTTCCTCAGATCTCACTAATGAGATTTTACTGGGTCGTTGTTGTTGTTGTAACATCCAATAACAACCCAGTAAAATTTCACAAAGTGGGGTTTGGGGAGGGTAGAGTGTCCGTAGACCTTAACCCTACCCCGCTATGGTAGAGAGGTTGTTTCCGCTAAACCCTCAGCTTAGGAAGATAGAAATAAAACAAGAAAAGACAATTCATCAATATCATCAACATCATAGAAATAGTGATAAAATCCTAAAAACCATAAAATAGATGAAATGCAATAACAATAACCAGCAAAGAAGGTCCGGAGCTATGAAAAACAGCAAGGGTAGTGTGGACTCTACATTAGCCACAAGCCGTCGAAGATCAACCTAATCAAACTCGCTTCACCCCCGGAATGGAGAAGGAGAAGCTCGACTACCCCCTAGCCTACAACCCTAATGCTCGACCTCCAGACCTTCCTATCAAGGGTCATGACCTCGAAAATCTGCAATCGTGACATGTTCTACCTGATCACCTCTCCCCAATACTTCTTAGGCCGTCATCTACCTCTTCTCGTACTCACCAAAGCGCACCGTTCACACCTCCTCACCGGAGCATACAGGCTTCTTCTCCGCATGTGCCCGAACCATCTGAGTCTCGCTTCCCGCATCTTGTCATCCATAGGGAACACGCCTACCTTCTCCCGAATATCTTCATTCCTAATCTTATCCATCCTAGTGAGCCCGCACATCCATCTCAACATCCTCATCTCAGCTACCTTCATCTTCTGGTATAAGAGTTCTTAACCGACCAACACATTGCACCATACAACATGCCCGATCTAACCACCGCTCTATAAAACTTACCTTTGAGTATCGATGGCACTTTCTTGTCAGATAAGACTCCAGATGCTAGCCTCCATTTCATCCACCCGGTTTAGTAACACCCAATTTCAAATATAATAGTCCAGTCATTATTAAGCACCGTATTATAGTATCTACATTACATTGAAATTCTTATGCAATTACATCCATAATCAAACATTACAGACCAAGTTAGAGAGATTGAATAGTGAGGTTCGTAGCATGGAACAAGTAAATGTGTAACTTCCTCATTACATGGTCAAACACCAATTGTTCAATATATATACTCACTCTTACGCTATCGAGCTTGACAAATGAGCACAAATATACATTCTCTTTT
>MU744766.1:53457-63661 GCA_026770625.1 Nicotiana glauca | reverse complement strand
ATATATATATATATATATATATATATATATATATATATACCTCCTCCGTCCTTTCTTTTCTTTTCTGTTCTTTGTTTATTCCTTTGATTGATAAGTAACATCAATATCTATCTCAAATTCAATTAAAAGTCATTTGAACATGACTCTTAGCACAATTGCTGAACTTGTTGTACTTCACATCTGACCTGAGGCTCGTGCTGCCTATAGTATTAAGAGTGCCACTGCATTGGGCACTTCAATCACCAACACCAGCTGCTTGAGCTCTTTAGTCTGCAACACAAGCAGCAGTAACAGAACATGCATTAAAGAGATAATACGCTCTAATCAAACAAGGTCACTTTATTGGGGCAGGAGGTAACAAACACAACTTCCAATCTCTATATACTTTTTGGTGCTTCAGCTTTGTGGCATGTTTTAGGGTCTCCTTTTCACGAAATAGCATATGCTTCTTCAGGTGTAACTCACCAAGTTGTTCTAGCTATCACGCACCATTCACCAGAAAACCAATATATTCCCTTTCTTGTTTAGTTGAAGTCAGTAATGCACTTCTATAATAAGTTATCCCAATACTTGTACCTCTTTGTTCGAGACTCGTTACAGTTTTCATCTTCAGTTGAAATCATCCTTTCAAATTACAGGTCTGTATACTCCAAGTTAATACTTCTTACAAGTTACTGATAGAAAATACAAAACTACTACCTACCATCATGGCCATAATTCATTTCACAAGGTAAAGCTCTTAGATATTTAACGGGTCACCAGAATTCTGTAGCTTCCAACTAATTAATTGCACAAAATTTTGGCTATATTAGCAGTTAAAAAGAACAATAACTTCCTGATAATTAGTTGCATAAGTTGTCATTCCAACACAAATACCTAAAGCAGTTCTTTTTTGATGAAGTACCTGAACAGTTCTTTAAATTAATTTTGCAGAGCCTCTTGGCTGACAATTGTAGTAATCTTGCACCTTATCATATAACACTATATACATATACAGAACACAGTATAAATTGGTGCTCAGGTTTGTAAAGACATGCCATTATTTCATTAGGAGCCACCTAAGAATGGGAAATCCCTCTTCATGATTATAAAAGCTTACTTGTATGATCTTTTTAGAATACTTCCACTCTGTTTTTGAGACATATAAAGATGCATGAAGAAAGATGAGATACACAACAAGCAATGAGAAGATAGAAAGACAGAACTTCAAATTTAAGAAAGTTACCTTTACCATCCAGAACCATTTTCCTGATGTGAGTGGCTGCTGAATAGATGTCTTTACTCATTACTTACACTACTATCAAGTCATAGGGGACTGTGAAACAAGCATCTGGCATAACGGGAAGAGAGAAATTGCGTCTCTGGTTCAAACAGTTTTAACTTCCTACATATCATGTCTTCGTTTAAGTGGGAATATTCTAATAATCCCAGCTCCACGCATTTAATGCTATGCACCACTGAACCTGAGGAGAACACAAGAGCCCTTAATTTCACAGAATTATGTTCCATGGTCACCAGAATTTGCCTTGCGAAAAAACCTGCAATACTAGTACGTCTGCAGAGAGAGAGAGAGAGAGAGAGAGAGAGAGAGAGAGCAACTAAATTATCAGAAATCTGCAAAGGGATAGTTATTAATTACAAAACAATATAGAATTGCTTTAAAAAACTAGAGAATGAATAACCAACATATGTGCAAAGCAACTACGAGGCAAATGAGCAAGCATCAAGATCATGACCTCCCTTTACCGAGTATCGTCTACCAGAGAGATCGATGCAAACCTTCAAAGAAAACAGTGCTTCATACAGGAGATTTGGAGGTTAAATTGTTTATGATAAACACGTCAGAGGGTTCTTGGGAGATGATAAATAAACAGTTAATTCACCAATTGTTTTCAGACTTAACATATTACAAAGTGACAAGTCAACCTTGTCAACTGAAATGCATTTTCAGAAGAACATAATGACTTAAAAGGATTCTGTACATCTCCAGCAATGGAAATAAATTTACAGGCAACTGTTATTGATTTTCAGAGAGGTAAAAACTGATGATTCTTTTAATTATAGAAATGAAGATGCTGGCTGGTAGTTCAGAATAAAATCATCCCTCTCTCTCAAAGTTGTTATCACCAGGTGGCATCTTTCTTGTTTCTGATAATGATAATCGCCTGGGTGTTGTGGAGGTTGCTTCAACAATCCCTTCTGAAGTCAAAGTCAACGCACCAATTCCTGATGATGAACCCAACAGATGCCGAACGGAAGGATCATCGGTAGAAGATGAAGCGGATATATTATAAGTGAAAACTCGCATTGGGTGGTCAAACTTGCAACTCGGTCCAAATTTGCAGATCCCATAACGGGAATAGAAAATACACATTGGTTCTCCCTAGAAAACAGAAATAAGGAACAAAACAAAAGAAAAAATGTTCAGCACAATCAATGCTCATGATTATCTAAGAAGTTCAGAGAATGAAATGGCAGGAACAGTTCTACTTTGCCTTTCCATTTCAACTTAATCTTTATCCTACTTCTTTACTTTTTCTTAGTTATTTTCAATAATGATCAAAGTGGCCACAGCACAGATGCAGGTACAAAAGCTCGCACAAAATACCGATAAGCTAACATGTAAACCCAGGTATTCTGATATAACAGAAAAAGGCAAACAAACAGTTCAAGAAAATACAGATGAGATTGAATGCTTCAATTGTCAAGGAACGTGTGATTATCAAAAACTAAGCAGATTTTTGTCTAGGATTCTTATGGGTGGGGACAAGGCTCCTGCCCTAGAAGGATTCATGTTAGCTTTCTTCCAAAAAGGTTGGGAGGTTGTTAAAACAGAGATCTTGAATGTCTAGTTCCTTCCACCAAAGTAGATCCTTTAATGCCTCATATATAGCTCTAAAGAAGTATGATAGTGAAGAACTAAGGTATTACATGCCCATCAATCTAGTAGGAACATATACGATATTTTGAAGCTTCCTACAGAGAGATTGAAGTTGGTGATTGCTAAGTTGATCTCTACTACTCAGAAAGCATTTTTAATGGAAAGGCAGATCGGAAATGGCTGCTCAGGGATTCTATGTATATTGGACTTCAGGAAAGGATTATGACTATGTAAATAAGAGCTTCTTAATAATTTGACTGAGGACATGGTTTTTGGAAAGAGATGGATGAACTGGATTAGTTCTTGCATCTTCTGAGTCCAATTATATATCTTGATAAATCGTACCGCTGACAAAATCTTCCCAGCTCCAAGAATCTTAAGAACGGGTGATCCGTTTCTGTTATAATTGGTAAAGAGTGGCTTAAACTAGATGATCAATACTGCCTAAACCTTCAATGGGTTAGTAGCTTTTCAGTTGGATCTGGAAAAAAGTAATTTGTTGAATATATCATGTATACTTTATGCTACTGATAGTCTTTTCTTTTATGAATGAATTCACACAAGAAAAAAAGAAATACAGAAAAGATAATTGCGGAGACCACCATTCCATAGTCCGCCAATAAGTACACCAAATATAAGAAAGAAACAGACACCACTTAATCCTATAATTTGATCAATCCAGCTTTCATGCATGACATAGAATCAATCTCTAGACCAATTTAAACCACCATCTTTATCAGAATGAAAAGCATCCAACTACTAATTCCATCAACGGAAATAGTCTAAATCTATTTCCGAAGATCAGCCACATCAGCGTCAATAAGCAATTGCGTGAAAGGGCATCATATAAGAAACTAGAAAGTTGACACAAAACAAGCATGGAAATTTAGATAGAAAACTAATATTTGAACTGACACAAGTATTAAAACAGATGGCAAATGTTTTAACTCACAGGGCGCAGAGGGAGACCAATAGGACTCAACAGACAATCAGGAGGAGGAAGGAGCCTTTCCCTTGGATGATGGAATCTACAAACAGCACCAAACTTACAGTCCCCGGTCTTCATGTAAAACTGGCAGTCAGGCTGGCCCACTCGTTCAGGGAAAACATTTTCTCCCTGTAATGCATAATACCCCACAGGTAAAGAACTGGCACAATATGAGGAATTCATTCCTTCTGATCCCATGGTTGGTTTATCACTTGAACTTGAACTCCCATAAACCTGGCTGTTTCCTTCTGTCTGTTGCTGGCCCTCAGCGGATGAAACTGAGCCGAGCTGACCCTAGAAACAATACCATCTCTAAGCAAATTCAGAATCAACACAAGTATCAGGCCACATATTGGATACAGCCCTCACAAGCTTGTTCAATACAAGAACAAATGAGAACTGTGAGGATACATGATTGCAACACCTTGCTTGAATATATAGCAATAAGAAAACGAAGACATTAGTTGAATTTGTGAAGACTCCTACTTGTTTTGAGCTCAGAGGGCTCTCCTTTCCCATCCAGGTTATATCTCCTATTAAAAGGATATTGCTAAAGAGCGGCATATTCCCATTGTTTATTCCAAACACATTCCCATTTTCATTCAGATTAGTGTAAAATAAAATCCAGAAAAAAGATAAATATAAATATAAATATTATTTGAGAGTATTTGATAAGTCAATCCACAAGATATATTTAAAACCATAAAACTGTAAGAAGGAAACTTTTATTATTTCTAATAAATTTATAAAGGTAGGCAGAATCTTCTTCAAACTACTTCACAAAATCTGTAAGCAAGAACAGAATTTGTTCACTCAAATGGAATAAAAAGGATACAAAGGCTAGCTAAATGACCCCAAAAGTTTTTCACTCAAGGAAGAATGAGCTCAGTCACTAGTAAGATTAGACAAACAGCATCCTCCAGACCAACAAAGCAGATCTAATCCCAGGAATTACAATTATTTATATATTAATACATGTAATTGCTCTACTACCTAACAAAGATGGCATCACAATTCTCTGTTGAGCTTGGATCATTTTGGAGCAGATTGAAGTTGAGAACAGAACTTTTTGAGAAAAATAAGAAGGTTTAGGAGACGAAAGCGGTAGATAATGGATTTGGAATTACAGTTCATCTAAAAGACTTTAAGTGCAAAATTTATACAACTACATAACAGCGAAAAGACAAGGTAACAAAGAGAACATCGAACCCATACCAAACACACATCCAGACTAAAAATTCTTCAAGACTGGAGCAGGATATTCCAAAATTCCAATTAGACATGACAACCAAATGCTAGGAATCATGGCAAACCTTACATTGCATGTAAATCCTGGAAAAGATACCACTCCCTGAAGCATTGGCAGTGGTGCATAACTTGAAGAACCTTGCCAGCGTGCACCAGAAATAAAAGAAGCTCTGGACAAGGGATAGGGCATCTGACCAGGAGTTGTAGGAGAAGGGCCGGGAGGATAAACAGTAGAACCACGTGAAGAGACCATCATGTTAGAAGGTTCGGGATGATGAAATTTACAAGTACTTCCAAACTTGCATTGTGCAGTTCTAATGTAATATGTACATTCATTCTCATCCTGCGGGTAAGAAAAATCATATATTATAATATTATCTGAATAAGATTCAGAGTACAACATGAGCAAAGAAAGGCAAACTGTCAGCTGCGTTGATCCTTATTATGACCATAACACACTTAGGCCTCATTTGTTTTTTTAAAGATTAAAACATCTGAATACACATCTGAATATCAAGATGCGTATTAAGATTAAGACATCTGAATCTGAATACACATCTGAATATCAAGATGCATATTAAAATTAAGATATCTGAATCAGTATATGAAGATGTGTATTAAGATCTGAATAGAATTAATTAAGATTGTTTGATTTTTAACATCTGAATGTATAAAATTTATCTTTATTTGAAAATTAATAAACATAAAATTCAAATGAAATAACTAATCTAGTATTATATCAATAAAATATACTCCCTCCGTTTCAATTTATGTGAACCTATTTCCTTTTTGGTCCGTGCCAAAAAGAATGACCTCTTTCCTTATTTGGAAACAATTTACCTTTATACAATGATTTATAGCCACACAAAATATTTGAGCCTCATTTTACACCACAAGTTCAAAAGTCTTTTCTCTTCTCTTAAACTCCGTGCCCAGTCAAATGGGTTCACATAAATTGAAACGGAGGGAGTATAATTTTTAAAATATGATAGTTGTTGATGGTGATGGCTAACTGGTGAATGCCGACTAGAGGCGGCAGTTGGTGGTAGTTTTGGTTGATGATGGTGGTTCATGCTAGTAGCTAGTAGTGATTCGTAGTAGTGGCGATTATTATTGAGGATGGTGGTCGTTGTTGATAGTTAATAATGGCGGATGGTAGTAGTAGTTGTGATTGAGGAAGGTGGTGGGTGGGTGGTGGTAGGTTATAATGATAGGCAGTGCCGGTTCTAGTTGTTGATGGTAATGGGGTGGTTAGTTGTGATAGTTGAGTTGGATGAATGTTGATTTTGGGTGAGAATGATGGTAGTCGGAGTGGTTGGGATAGCGGGTGGTGATGGTCGATAATGGGCTATGATTGAGGATGATGGTTGCGTGGTGGCGGTGGAGGTGGTGGTTGAGTATGGTGGTGATGGAGGCATGGTGGTAGTTGATAATGATAGGCAGTGGTAGCGGTTAATAATGAATATGTGATAGCATCTTAATGAAATTAAGTCTCTATTATAGATCTTAATCATACAGACCTATTCAGACTCATTAAGTGGTTGTGAAGTAAAAAAACCAAACACACTTAATAATTAAGACCTGAATAATTAAGATTCAGACTTTAAAAACAAACGCACTTATGTCTGAGATCTGAATGACTAAGATTCAGACCTCCATTAAGTGCAAACAAATGAGGCCTTAGAACATCCAGAGAAGCAATTGCACATCTAGAATGTAAGGACAAAAAATCCATTTGTTAGATGTCTCCTCTGAATTAAGCTTAGCTATTCTTTTGTCCCGGAAAAGGGCCTAAATTACCCCTATCGTTTGCTAAATGGTTTATAGATATCCTCCATCCACATATTCGTCCAATAAAGCACACGACGTTAATTCTATTAACAAAATTACCCCTACGACTAACGGCAAAACCTGTGGGCCTTCAATTTAATGAGGTAGCATATTTTTATGGGCCACGTGGCATTTTGTAAACCATTTAATATATTCGGATATAATATATACCCGCCCCGCTATTTGACTCGCCCAAATTAATTAATTCTTCATCTTTTTCGTTCTGACCTTCGCAGCTCCAAACCCTTCCAAATTCTCTATCGACAAACAACCAGAAATCAGCCATGGGAAAGGTCTACTGATCACTAGCTCGTGCGAGAAAGTGAGAGAGAAAACACTAAAGTAGCAAACTAGGACAAGAAGAAGAAGCCCCATGGGTGTGTTCACAAGTGGATGAAGTACAATTTAATGAGGTGGNCCCCAAACCCCCCCACCAAAACCACAAATATTGGCTGTATTTAAGTATTCATCTTTGCAAGTAAAGCAACATCTAACCATAGTAACATTTTAAAGAAAAGGAACAAGAGGAACTAAAATGAAGGTTGAGGATCACAAAAAATCACCATCTGCTTAGGACCTATTGCCTACATTTGGGTAACTACTTCAGTTAATTTGAAAAATAGAACAGGTATGTGTCACAATCACGGGGAGGATGTGCACCATCCGTTACTACATTTCTGGCTACCAACAGAGTTTTGGTCCTTAGTATATTCCCCATTTAGTATGACGGGTACCTCCTACAATAGTGGCGGAAGTGATGGTGAGATGTGGGCAAGAAAGATGGACGTCAAAAAGAAAGAGATGGAATACAGCTCCTTATTGGATATTTTGGATGATTTGGAGAAAAAGAAGATTAGAGCTTTTGAAGGAATTGAAATTCACTATGGAGAATTGGAAGTTGTCCTTTGTATGTATTTTGGTGAAAAAGGAATACAATGTTTTGTATAAATTGCTAATTGGATCTTTTGGAGGGCTTAATTTCTATCCTTTTGTATCTTTTGTAAAGTTGACACTGTCTTGAAATCAATAAGAAGACCTTTTTGCATAGAAACAAAAACAAATTTTGACAAACAAAGAGGTAATGAGGTCAAACCGGGCGAAGTGGATAGCCCAAGACATTTAGGGTAACTCTTCCAGCAATTCCAGCCTTGTTTCTAGGATGGTGAAACTTGCATGTGGCTCCAAACTTGCAAGTTCCAGTCTTCAAGTAGTACTGGAAAATAGTTCAGTAATTCAAATTGTGAGCGATATAGGTTAGAGGGGATTAACGGAAAGAATGGAAAGTCATAAGAAACAAATTATCACACGAAATAGGAACATCAACAACGATAAAAATAGACACCAATTTAAGTCAAGTTGATTCAATTAACTTTATAATTCGTGCATCTCGATAAAACTACAGATACTAAGATGTTCATATTTAAAGAGAGTGAAGCAGATAAGAAGTAAAACAACTTAGAAGGTGAAAAAAGGTCAAATAACACAGTCAGATCTTCATTATGAATCTTCTAACAATGGGTTTAGCTGTGATTCTCGACATATCCAAGAAAGTGAAAACCTTCAAAGTCTGAACAAGCATCACATAGTACGGCCAGATTTTTAAAAAGCCAGCAGGTGTGAGTATTTTACAATACTTGAGCCAAAGACATAAAAACAACAGCTCAGATCTAATGAAGAAAAAATTAATGAAAGAACTTAAATTCTTGAAAATTAAAGGACAATGTAACCAAATCTCGTATCACATGCCTCAACCAGTGTATTACAAAAGAATAAGCGATTTCAAAGATGCTAGGTACTTTCTAGAGATATTAACTTTTTTTGTAAGGACTTTCTAGAGATATTAATTAAACCACAAATATGCCAAATATCCTGACTAGAATCAAGATTCAATTATCAGCCTCCACAAGAACGTTGGGAAGAAGCAAATAAGGCAGTAGATCAAACCATAATGGAACAGGCACCCTAAAAGTTAAACGGGGACAGCAATTAGCATCAAATCATACATGTTTATTTAAGTACTCTCATCCATAATATAGATATGTTTATTAAAGTACTTCCATTCATAAGTTCAATCTTTTTAATGATGAGCCACAAGGGACAATATTGTTACAATTCTGTTAATTGCTTTTTGCACTTTCCTCTACAACAAGCAGATATAAGACATGTGGACCTGGCGACAATACCTGGCATTCTAGTTGTCCTATTCTTTCTGGATACTCTCCATTGACACTTGCTGCAGCAAGGGCCTACATCAAATACTTCTCCACATCCATAAGTACACAAAATATGAACAAAAGGATATATGCAATTCCATGATCATAAATATTTAAGGATCCATGTAAAGTCAAAGTTTACATACACAAGTTAAAATTATTACAGTGAGATGATGCTTGCTCCACAAGAGTGGGTTGCTCTAGTGGTGAGCACCCTCCATTTCAAACTAAGAGATTGTGAGTTCGAGTCACCCCAAGAGCTAGGTGGAGAGTTCTTGGAGAGAGGGATGCTGGGGGTCTATCGGAAACAGCCTATCTACCCCAGGGTAGGGGTCAGGTTTGCGTACAAACTACCCTCCCCAGAGCCCACTAGTGACATTATCATGGGTTGTTGTTGTTGAGATGATGCTCGCATTCATTGGAAAGAAAAATATGATTCCGACTTGATATCACACATCGCAACACATACAGGGAAACTTTCTTTATAACAGAAAATATGTCATGATTAGCAAGTCCAAGGTACAAGTCGTATGGTGTAGATTTTGCACTAGTGACTAGCCTAACTTGTAACATCCGTCCCTCCAGCTGCTCTTTCTTCTTTTCTAACAAGAGTTCGTCATTAACCAAAATTATACTAGGATCTTCGCTCCTCAATCCTTTATTCAAATAACTCGAGTTTCGAAATTATAGAAACAACTTAACAACTGAAGCTTAAAAGGGAATTTTGACCTTCAAAAGCTTTCCATAAAGAACAACCAGGGAAAGAAAGAGAACCCCTATAACATGTCCCTTTACATGTCTTCTTGTAGAAAAAATATAGGCTTGTGAACAGCATCACCATGTCATGAACCATTGGAGAAGGAGAGACTCGTAGCAGAACTTCTCTTATGTAGTTTTTTAGAGCTGCAATCTTGGGAGATTCTTCAATGAGATCGTTGGGATCCTAAAAAGAAAAATATAGGCCGACCAGTTTGTAGTGACTTTATGCTGAACCCCGGGCCCAAGTCCCCCCCACCCCCCCACACACAAAAAAACAGTCTTTCC
>MU744766.1:9412-49407 GCA_026770625.1 Nicotiana glauca | reverse complement strand
TCTAGAGATATTAATTAAACCACAAATATGCCAAATATCCTGACTAGAATCAAGATTCAATTATCAGCCTCCACAAGAACGTTGGGAAGAAGCAAATAAGGCAGTAGATCAAACCATAATGGAACAGGCACCCTAAAAGTTAAACGGGGACAGCAATTAGCATCAAATCATACATGTTTATTTAAGTACTCTCATCCATAATATAGATATGTTTATTAAAGTACTTCCATTCATAAGTTCAATCTTTTTAATGATGAGCCACAAGGGACAATATTGTTACAATTCTGTTAATTGCTTTTTGCACTTTCCTCTACAACAAGCAGATATAAGACATGTGGACCTGGCGACAATACCTGGCATTCTAGTTGTCCTATTCTTTCTGGATACTCTCCATTGACACTTGCTGCAGCAAGGGCCTACATCAAATACTTCTCCACATCCATAAGTACACAAAATATGAACAAAAGGATATATGCAATTCCATGATCATAAATATTTAAGGATCCATGTAAAGTCAAAGTTTACATACACAAGTTAAAATTATTACAGTGAGATGATGCTTGCTCCACAAGAGTGGGTTGCTCTAGTGGTGAGCACCCTCCATTTCAAACTAAGAGATTGTGAGTTCGAGTCACCCCAAGAGCTAGGTGGAGAGTTCTTGGAGAGAGGGATGCTGGGGGTCTATCGGAAACAGCCTATCTACCCCAGGGTAGGGGTCAGGTTTGCGTACAAACTACCCTCCCCAGAGCCCACTAGTGACATTATCATGGGTTGTTGTTGTTGAGATGATGCTCGCATTCATTGGAAAGAAAAATATGATTCCGACTTGATATCACACATCGCAACACATACAGGGAAACTTTCTTTATAACAGAAAATATGTCATGATTAGCAAGTCCAAGGTACAAGTCGTATGGTGTAGATTTTGCACTAGTGACTAGCCTAACTTGTAACATCCGTCCCTCCAGCTGCTCTTTCTTCTTTTCTAACAAGAGTTCGTCATTAACCAAAATTATACTAGGATCTTCGCTCCTCAATCCTTTATTCAAATAACTCGAGTTTCGAAATTATAGAAACAACTTAACAACTGAAGCTTAAAAGGGAATTTTGACCTTCAAAAGCTTTCCATAAAGAACAACCAGGGAAAGAAAGAGAACCCCTATAACATGTCCCTTTACATGTCTTCTTGTAGAAAAAATATAGGCTTGTGAACAGCATCACCATGTCATGAACCATTGGAGAAGGAGAGACTCGTAGCAGAACTTCTCTTATGTAGTTTTTTAGAGCTGCAATCTTGGGAGATTCTTCAATGAGATCGTTGGGATCCTAAAAAGAAAAATATAGGCCGACCAGTTTGTAGTGACTTTATGCTGAACCCCGGGCCCAAGTCCCCCCCACCCCCCCACACACAAAAAAACAGTCTTTCCTTCATCTCAACAATGGAACCCTGAGTAGTGGACAGAGTCAACCAAAGAGGAAGGAAAAGATAGAGAAAGAGCCAAAGCAGGGGGGAAGTGTGCAAAGATTAAGAGAGGCCGAAAGGTGACAAGGGGCTGCCAAGCGATTTCCTAGTCTGACGTTTAACTAAGAAGAGTACTAAGAGTATGTATCTAGATTCACACAAGTACAAAATCATTGAACTCGAGTAAAGAGAATACTACAAATAACCTATAGAATATGCTAGGATATTATGTTTTTTATTAGAGACTATTTACTTACCTTATTAGGCATACGAAATGATTATCTACCATATTATAAGTAGATTAACACTCTTACATGAGAAGCTTTCTTATACATGTTAATTGTTAATTAGAAGTTTTCATTTCTTTCTTCACATCGTAACATAGCCTCAACATCTTAGTATATTCTCAAGTAACTTCCACCTACCAGTGGGCGCCCTAACGATAATTGCCCAAGCAATACTATTCTTCTTTCCTCTTCTTCTTCCACCACCCCTCTCCCCGGCAACCAACATCCTTCTCACTCCAGTGACCATTCCGGTGCGACTTACCTCTTTAGCAACTAGTCCCATCCTCTCTACGATGACTACATCCCTCCTCTATAGGGCGATCAGAATCTTCCTCTAAATGTTGAATCTCTTGCCATTGTATTGCCAAATTTAAGCTATGTTGATCATGTCCTGGAGATTTGCAACACCATACCTTCTTCCCATGGTTCAGAGTTTATTCCTTCTTGTGTAGTTACGAGAGACTTCTCACAGGAAAGAATTCCAGCACCACTACTTTTTGGTGATTATCCACTATTTCGAAGAGATTTCAACAGCGTATATGTTCCAAAAATAGGAAGACTCTAGTAGTTTCCCACTTTAAGTTTGAGAGGGTCTGTTGAATATTAAGAGATTACGCAGTTCTCACACATCTAGATTCATTAAATTTTGAGCAAGAAATATATTATGAAATATTCTATAAAAATATGTTAGGATATTATGTACTCCCTCCATTCAAACTTTATGTGAAGGTGTTTGACTGTACACGGAGTATAAGAAATAAAAAAAGACATTTGACATGTAAGCCAAATATATGCGAAGTAAGTGATTGAGAACTCACATGTCTTTTCATTCTCTCTCTTCTTATAAAAGAACTAACTTTTAAATTAAGTGGATCCCAACATGTCATGTCCCTAAGCATAAAATGGGGATGCTAAGATTTTTTTGATAAGGTAATAAAATTTTATTAATGAAGGGTGAACAAGCACCCATATACAAGAAATACACCAAAAAGCAAAAAATCTTATAAAAATGTGATTTTCTACCAACAACACCCAATCTTCTATACTAATAGGAACCCCATGGACCAAGAAATCAGAGGAAAGAGGATATTCCCCAAGTGTACAAAGTCCTTCTCTACCCTGTCAAAAGCTATCACATTCTCTCTTTCCATATGGTCCACATAAGTGCTAGTGGAGCAACGTGCCAAGCCCTGTGTCTTCTCTTTCGTCTTCTACAGTTCTGAAAGAACAGATCTCTTTAACACTACCCCGCATCACCCATTCAAACCCAAACCATCTCAATATTTCCCCCTTCAAGTGGAATGCTATCGAACAATGTAATAAGAGGTGACTCACGTCATTACCCGAGCTTTTGCATATGAAGCACTGGCTGACACATTAATCTTCCTCTTCCTCAAGTCTCGGCTGTCAATATCACCGCCCTCGCATCTAGCCAAGTGAAGCAGCACACCTTTCTCGATACCCTAGGAATCCAAACTGAGAGATATGGAAAAACTGACTCCTCCATAACCAAAAGTTTCTCATAATAGGACTTAACCGTAAACAGGCCATTATGTATCATCCTCCACCTCCATGCATCATGTCCAACCTGAGTAATTCTTTGATATACTGGAGCAATTCAACCAATTTTGAAATTCTAAAACCTCTCAATCTTGCAAGTTCCACCTAAACCTCAAGTCCCAGTGAATTTATCCACCTTGTAACCTTCGTATATGTTGGACTGGCATCTCTTTTTGGCATGAAATCAGGAACATGTTTGGAAAGATAGCACTCAAAGTGTTGTTCCCGCACCACATATTTCTCCAAAAACTTATTGCACTCCTATTACCCGCCCTAAAAGGTACATTCCCATTAAAATCTTCCCACTCTTCAAGATATTCCTCGATCGCCCGTAAAGGGTGTGATATCTTTTGTCCTCCAACCCCTCCAATACCTCATATTCCCTCTGTTTCAAATTAGATGAGTTACTTTCCTTTTTAGTATGTTCCACAATAAATGACACATTTTCAAATTTGAAAATAATTCAACTTTAAACTATTCCTTTTACCCATTTTACCCTTAATGAGAAGCTTTTATAACCACACAAATGACATGGCCCAACAAAACTTTTACACCTTAAGCTTTTAAGACCATAAGTTTCAAAAGTCTTCTTTTTTCTTAAACTCCGTTCAAATTCAAACTACCTCATCTAAATTGAAACGGAGGGAGTATTTCTCTGTAAAAACCTCTCTCAAAAAACCATTCTCCTCTACCCCAAACCTCCACAACCACTTTCCGAAGCCTTATTGAAAACCTTTAAGTCTCTAATCACAAGCCCAACCCATCTCTTTGGTGTTATGACAGTCTCCCAATTTACCAAGTGAAATTCCTATCCCCGCTATGGCTTCCAAAAGAGAAAGGTGTCATTCTTATTTAACGGATTTAAAAGTAAAGTCTGTCACATAAAATAGGACACGAATGGGAGTATTTAATTATAAAATGTTTACTTAACTTATTAGGCATATGGAATAATTACCTAACATACTTTAAGTAGGTTAAGATTTCTTGTATAAGAAGCCTTTGTGAACTTGTCAATTAATCAAGTTCATCAAAAGTTCTCTTCTTCTTCTTCAGAAAGGGTAATACCATCTACTCAAGTCATTAAATTGTACAGTAAACTTAAGTTATAAACTGGAGCAGAGGGGAAATCCAATGCCATATACAATCACAAACGAAATACACAAAATCGATAACTTTTAGTAATTATATCCTATAGACTGATTATTTGTCAAAATCCCTTTTAAGTTTAACTTGCATGTCCATAAAACAAGTGAAACTCATCCAGATGACTTAATCTATGTATAAGTTAATTTGGCCTTAAATTCTCCATCCAATACAGGATTGATGCAACGAATAATACTTGCCATCTCTTAGGGGCATCCAGTGTTCAACTAGCAATCATATATTTCCATGAAAGGAGCCACTATATCTCCTAAAGATTACAAACATCATCCAAAGTAATACAAATGTTAGTTTCCTCTACTCTGGGTCATTAGAGTTACAAATAAGAAGCTAAACTTCTCCCGTTAGAAAGGGACATATGACCCAGTTTGTATATATTATGTTGGTGTTGAAGGATAGCTAATTGCCTTTACAGGAGATAGTGTCCCCTCGGTTCACCTTGCCCACCTCGCTACAATCTTTGTCTTGTTTAGACTTTCATTTTGACTTATGTTTTTGTTGCTTAATGTGTTAACAATTTCAAATATATAAAAAATACTTATTTCAGCTACAAATGTCCAGTATCGACTTACAGATGCATCGGTCCATAGGTGTCAAACTATGGTGAGTGAAAGTGTTGAAACTTGAAAGGGAACAGTATACACCTAAAATCACATGGAAAGAATTTGTCCCGAAAGACCTACATATCCTTGGAATCAATGCAAACTTAGCTAAAGATTGGACATAATGGAAGAAAAAGATCCATATAGACTACATGAAGGTAGTAAGTTAGCAAGGTACCCATTTTTGCTTTACCCGAAAAAACCCTATTAATAACTCTAACTAACTTTGCCAACACATTAAAGACATCGGCATTTTCATCTTTCTCACCAAATCCCTTAACCTCTTCCCTCTTCTCTTGAATTTACCTGAAATGTTCACTCTATAGTCCATGGCAAGAAACAGGGAGCTAATTCAGCATGCTTCTTCTCAAATATAGAAAGTTTCTTTTCCAAAGTCGTTTTATCTTCTTCCAATGTTGACCAGTATTTTTCCACTTATATCAGTTCAAAATTCTGGAAATTTGAGGTTGCTGCCATTAAAGCTTCCATGACCGCTTTCCTCACGAGAATCCATTGCATCTTGTGGAAAGTTTACCATGAATTTTTTTTCTGCCGATTGATATCTGGGTTCAATTGTTGAAGAAGACGCTGCAGGTATTAAATTTATGTAAAAATAAAATGAATTGGTTGCATCCTTTTATAAATTGTTGTATAAAGAGTGGGTCTTAAATTTCTTTGGTGGATTACAGATTCATGATTGAACTTTGTGAGATGAAAGGAGACGACGGATTGGGGCAAAAGAGAGAGGAACGGGGGAATCAGTTCAATTGTAAACTGACAATTTTGTTTAAAATTTGTCAAGGAGATGGAGTATTAACAGGGGTGTTTTGGGTAAAGCAAAAATGGGTAACTTGCCAACTTCCTACCTTCATGCAGTATATAATGCATATATAGACTGACTATACTAACTGGTTTTCTCTTAGTGAGAGGCTGACAACAAAATGAGGCATGTCACCAACATTTCAAAGAATATTAAAAAGTGAATTGACCCAAACCAATACATTTCCCATCAGTTTAAGTTTTCTCATTTTCTTTTTTTCCCCTATTAACATATATGCATTCCTTACCAGTTTCCTATTAGGTGGATGGTTGAATCGGCAAGTTGATCCAAATCTGCAGAGACCAGTTCTGATGTAATAAGAACAATCTGGTTCACCTTCATGAACAGGATAAGGTCCAGACTCCATTGATTCCATTGATCTCAAATTCATTTGCCATAAAGAGTCTGAAATACCAACAGTATGGAATCATAAATAATGGTATTAAATGTTGCATTAATATAATTCAATTATCCTTTAATACCAATCACACTACAACAACAACAACAACAACATCCCAGTATAATCCCACAAGTGGGATCTGGGGAGGGTAATATGTACGCAGACCTTACCCCTACCCCGAGGGGCAGAGAGGCTGTTTCCAGGAGACGATACCAATCACACTACCATACATTTATTATTCTGTAAGATAGGCATCTTGTTAAATCAGTAATTACACCTCTTACCAGTATTACAAACAAAATAACTTGAGTTTCTCCAAGATAGAAATTATCAAATGCCAGTGTGTCTCTGAACATTGACAAGATATACACTTTTCTCCGAAAAAGAAAGGAAGGGTTTAAAAAAATATATAAAACGACAAGACATAAGTCTTGCAAGTCCAGTTGACATGTTAGTCCTTGAAGATCGATATAAAGGCAAGTTGACAATCACTATATTACGTAGTTTAGGTTCATTACACCTAAATAAGTTTTTCAATGCATGAGAAAAGCGTCCTACTTGATCAACCTCACATTCCTACTTCCAGTCACACTTAGACATGTACTACTTTCTTTCTTTCTTTTGAGGAAAGGGGAAGAGTTTTATCGAATATGTACCAACTTTCTTTTAAAAATATCTGAAATTAATCAATGCATAAACATAGAGCAGATTGGCAGTTCCCTATGAAATTTACTTTGCTCATATGGTCTTACTGACCAATTATTCTACTTGGTCATTCAAACTTGGTTCTGGGTCAAAAGAGTCAACTATTAATACTACAACAGTAGGTAAAAGAAAGGAGGGATGAAAAATAGTTAATACTACAAAAGTAGGTAAAAGAAAGGAGGGATGAAAAATAATTGTGAAATGTCTATCTCACGCACACATTACATGAACATACAAGTGTATATATATGATAAACACAAACGCATACTATACAAGCATATGTAGCACATATATGTAGAGACAGATGCAGCGTTTCGGCACCGGATTCATCCGAACTTAGTATTTTCAATACGAAGCATAAATTTAGACTAAAAACTCAGTAAAATTGCAGGAAATATTAGATCTGAACATATAATTTTAAACATGTAATAGGTTCAATCCTAAGAACCTTAAAGTTTGAATCCGTCAAGTTTAAATCCTGAATCCGCCACTCATATATGTACGGCGTAGTTGTCAGGGGCGGATCTACAGTATCGGGTACGGGTCCCGGGAACCCATAACTTTTATCCGAACCTTGTAGTTGAATTGAGAAATCTATTAAATGTATAAGTAATTTTAGTTTGGAACCCGTAACTAAAGTCGGTTGTTGGTTCATTGGCAAACAAAGGAACCAACTTTTGCTGTGTTCCATATCTGGCGAGGGTTCAAATCCCTTAGTACACATTTTAACTTCACTTTCGGTTTTTCACAAAACAAACACCTATAGGCACTTTTTTGTTTCTTTTAAAAATAGACCAGCCACCATTAAAAACTTTCTTACTTGCTGAAAGTATCACTTTTGCCCAAATGCTAGGAACCCATAAGGTTCAAATTCTAGATCCGCCTCTGTAATTGTAATTGGTTGTTTGTGTAGTATGCTTACATACTACTTCCTGGTCACTTTGTCCATTAAGCCGAAGGCAAGACGTACAAAGACATATACTAACTAGGATTTCAACCCTGGTCTCACATGATCTTCATTCAAGCTTCATCAACACCCTCAGGTTTTATATTATGTATGCCTGCATGTAATCTACTTAGAATTAAAACACATTTATACGCATATCAACTTTACACAGGGGAAAGAAAAAGCTCCTTTTTTCACACGAAAATCCCCATAGACATCAATGCAAAAATAAATGATAGCTTATAAAGGCCTATTCTCCCCTTCACATCCACTTCATACTCAAATAACTGATTGATAAGGTACAAAAAACAGCTTTCAATTTATATCACAACAGTGCACATTAACCTCAACAAATACAGTGATCAATCCCAAAATTAACACAATTATCGTACGTGCGTGTCAGAGACAGAGGAGAATGAGCGCGTAGAGTAAGAAGGAGGAATAGGAAAGGGAGGACCTTGGTGGAGCGACGGTGACAAAGAGGGAGGTCCTTCGGACACAGAAATATCCATGGTGATGACGATTCATCCATTAGCAGCGCATGAAGCTAACGAATTTCGCCGGAGTTTCCATTTATTCCGAGCTCCCACCACTCTCTCCTGATCAAATGAAGCAAACCAAACTGGCAACAAAGAGAGAGAGAGAGAGAGAGAGAGTGAGAGAGAGAGAGGGAAAAGGAAAATTCAGAGGAAAACAAAAAGTGAGATACAAACAAAGGGAAAGGAGAGTTGCTCTCCTCTACGCACAAAAACAGAGTCCTTTTTGAGAGAACAAAAATCAATCGTCCACTACAGGAGAAAAGAGCGAAGGTTTTCTTTTTCTTTTTTTCTTTTTTTCTTTTTTTACCTACAAACCGACGCCTTTTGTCCACCTTTACTCCCGCGCGTGCCTCGAAACTAACGGAATACATGCTATACTTGAATACTCCATACTACTTTCTCCTTTTCCCATACCACGTAACACCCCCAACCCCACTTCCCCATATGGTATTCGCCTACTATTCGGGTTCCCCGCGACAACATTTTCTTTCTTTCTTTAGATTTTTCATTTTTTACTTTAGAATTCCTTATTAACCAATTTTCATCGTGTAAGACTTATAAAAAAGAAACACCTTTTATTAGGACTTTTTAATTTTTTCTAGTTAATTAAAAATAAAGTATCTTGAATCAATAATTCAAGGCAATTGAAAGATTAACAATGATGACACAAATCGTACTGGAGTAGATGGATGAAATGGAGGCTCGTATTCGATGTCCTATGTGATAAGAATGTACTATCAAAACTTAACAAGTTCTATATAGTGGTTGTGAGACCGACTATGTTGTATAGGGCATAGGGTTGGCCAATCAAGAGTTCACATGTCCAAAAGATAAAAGTAATAAAAATAAAAATGTTGAGATGGATGTTGGGCATACTTAGAGAAATAAGATCATGAATGAATATATTTGAGAAAAGGTGGCAGCTGCCTCCACTGGTAGACAAAATGCGGGAAGCGAATCTGAGATGGTTTGGGCATGTAAAGAGGAAAGGCCCAGATGATTAGTGAGTTGGCTATAATAGGCTTTAGGATAGGTAGAGATAGACCGATTCGCAAAGAGGTTATTGGGCAGAACGTGACACGTCTTTAGCTTAACGAAGACATGCCAATTTGATAGTAGGTTGGGGAGGTTGAAAATTATGGTAGGAGGTTAGTAGGTAGTAGCATTCTTCTTTTCCATACCAGTAGTATTACTACGTATTTTCTTATTCTTTAGTTCTTATTACTATTTGTTGGTTATTTCGTTTTGGTCACATATTTACTTGTTGTTATTATTGTTTTATTTTCTTGGCTTTTACGCTATCGTTTTTCTTTCCCATTATTGTTGTATTTGTTTACCCATAAAATGGTACAATTAAATTTATAACGTGATTTATAGACAAGCGAATCGATTTGATCCCAAAATGATAAATAAATAAAATGAAATGCAAGACTTAGCGTTGAAATCTAGATAAAGTAACAGATAGCTCGGTTCCAAGAGCAAGGCTTCCGAATGCAGCAATAAGAATAATGTTAGACAGAAAATAAAGTATTATTTAGCTAGAAATAGTGTGTAGCATAAATTTGTCAGTATTTTTCGTGTCTTACAATGGTCTTTGAAGCCACTATTTATAAATATACCTAGAAAAAACTAGGATTAAGCCCCTCTTAAATGACAATAATGGGGGTCATTGATGAATATGTAACGGCAGGCCATCAATGGCAAAAAAATTTATAATAGCTGCGTATTTAATATTGAGGAATATTCTTCATTGAATGTCATGTGGTGCAAGTATTTTCTTGCTCTCATTGATTATGTTCCCTTCGGGATCTACCTGGTGCCAGCTGGAGTTGTTGTCCTCGGTCTTAGTTTTTACTTGCTTCATCTTCCGCCTGCCCTCGATTCCATGTGTCACTCTATCATTCGAGCATTTAAAATGCACCAATTTTACCCTATACAAATAGTCTCATGCTTTACTGTGGCACATCTTTGTGTCGCCGGGAAGTTGGTGAAGATTCCTTTCTTGGCAGAAAATTTTCTGAACCTTTCTGAAAAATTTCTGACGCTTGATAAGACGCACGTCTCCTCGCATTTAATATCTCGGAGACGTGTTACTCCACGATTTAGTAATATTTTAACCAGTTCTCGGCCACGATTTTAGTCACCTATTCCTTTACTTATACGTCTCATTCTTCTTCTTTCACTTCTACCAGTTTCATAAACTCTTCTCAATTTCTCTGCATTAAACTTCTTTCTACTTCCACCTTTCTTTGATATTCTTCAAAAAACTCATATCACCTTCTGCTGATTATGGTTTCTTACACTAATTCTTTCAATAACTCTGATCTAATCTTCGGTTGGGACCCGAAGAGGAGAAAAGACAAAGAAGTCGATATTGATGTTGATCCTCGTTCACGTAAGTTCAAAGTCTATCTTTTTTCTGAAAAAATGTTGTTTCATGTCATTACTAACCCTTCTCCTTTCATTATCTTAGTAACTTGTGGACACCACCAAGGTTTAAAGGCATGGACCAGTGGGTTTAGAAATTTTTGGACATCATCATGCCTAAGGCCTACCGGTGGAAAGAGTTGGCCCCCGAGTACAGTTGGAGGGCCAAGAATCACAATAAACTGATTTTGCCTTCATTCTATCTTTGTGCATAGGAAAATTGGCTAACCCCACCTTTTTGTTGGATTCAAGTCTCCTGCAAGGTTCTGTTTCCATCCCTGAGGAGGATGTTTTGGTCGATCCTGCAGAGGCTGCGAGGTTGTTGAAGGAGGCTCTCATCCGAACAGGTGCCCTCGGGTCGGTGTAAGTTCTTTCTCTCAAAGTCCCCGACCGGATAACAAGCAACCAAAATAGTGGCGTTCTTCCTCGGCCGAGGGTAAGAATGAAAAAGTGAAGAAAGCTGCTCCCGAGCTAGCTGCAGCCATTGTAGTTATTGACGATTATGGGGAAGCCAGTGATGAAGGGGCTTCCCTGCAAAGAAGACAACAACCTTCATCAGCTCAATAGAATGCTCAGTCTGAAGAGCTTAAAACCCCAACCGAGGATGATGCCCAAGCGATCTAGGGAGAATTTGACTTCGTGGAGAATATCAATTCTCCATTTACGATCCCAGTTGCTGCTCTCGGTACTATAAGTCTGAATATCGGACCCCTTCCGTCTTCGGTTTGTGAGCAACCAACAAACAACACTACCTTTACCGCAGTTGCTTCTCAACATACAATATCATCAAGTTCATCTCCTTCCACACCAGCCATGCCTTCATCACCAACAACTGCTACATCTCCCCCACCGCCCGCAGATGCTCGAGTAGAGGATGTCCCTCCTCCCAGTATCCAAACCACGGGAATTTGGGGCACAACTACTAGCCCCCTTCTGCAGATTCCCAGAAGAAGAAGAGTGTCTCTCTCTTAGTGTCAACGGAGTTCTATATGTTGTTCAGGCCTGTGGAACTTGCCAATTATCTGAAATCACTGGATTCAAATAAAGATAAGAAGAAAATACACTCTCTTTCGAGGGAGTGCATGGTAAAATTGCCATGCACAATGCAGTAGCAGTATTGTACTTGTCCTTTTTGCTATTTGCTTCTTCTTGACTTGTTATGACAAGGTTTCTAACTTAGATATTTTCTTTACAGGCCAAATTCTTTGCTTCCGAGGGACTTCAACAATTGATCCTTGATATAGAAGGACTCATGTCCGAGCGGTATCAGTTGTTAGCCGATAGGAACTAACTTGTGGTGCGCCTCCCGGTGCTAGAAGCAAAAACTGCTGAGGCGAGTGATCATGAGGCTCGGCTGCAGCTTAGCGAGTAGGAAGTAATTTCCGTTAGTCAAAAAGCTTCTCAATTAAATGTTTAATTCCAAGAAGCTAAGGCTAAGTGGTCTAAAGTTCAAGGTGCGGTGCTTGCTAATGCCGAACGCGAGTCCGCCTCAATTGAAAGAGTGAATAACTTGGAGGCAACCTTGAATTCCAAAGTTGAAAAATTCGTTGTTGTTGAGGCAAAGTGTGCCTAGATGAAGGATAGGTATAAGAGGATCAAGGAACACAATAAGGTTCATATAACCATTATTCGTGATATTGATCTTACCTAAGTGCCAGCGCATTGTTGTGCGGCAGAAGGAGTCCATCGACGTCTTCTTCTGTGAAGGTGATGTCATCTTCAGCGACTTCCCAAAGTCTTTTGCTATGAGTCACCGACACCTTTGTCTTTTTTGCTACCGAGAAGGTTATGTCGTTGATCTCGAACCCATAGAAAATCATATCGATAGTTAGTCGAGGAGGGTCTTCCCCTATCTTCGAGGGCTCTGTGTTGTCTCGGCTAGGGGTGTGCATTCGATTTATCGATTTTATTTTGACCCTTATCGATAATTACTTATCGATTTGTACATATGCTTATTGTTATCGTTTCAATAAGGTTTTGATTTTTTTGATTTTGCTTTATCGATTTTTTTGGCTTATCGATTTTGTTATCGATTACACCAATAAGAAAATTTGTGGGATTCCGCGAAAAGTATATCGCTATAAACACGCCTAACTAATATGGACAAAAAGAAGCTAAAATAAGATGAACACTGTTACATAAAAATTGTGTCAACAAGCACGTGCAACAAAACTAAAGTAAGGAATCAAATGTATGTCACCAACACTCCGACGATATAAAAAATACTTCATCGTGGCTACTTTTATTTTTTATTAATTTGAACTTCATTCCCTTGAGCTTTAAATATGATCATTCCTTCAATTTGGTAGAGGAAATAATAGGGTTAGGGACTTAGGGTAAAGGAAAGGGTATTATAGAATAATGGTAAAAAAATTATCTTTTTAGTATATCTTATCGGTTTATCGATAAACCGATAATCGAAGAGGTCAAAATGGAAATCAAAATCGATAAGGAAAATTTTAAAATCGAAACCAAAATCGATAAATCGATAAACTGATATCGATAAATCGATAACAAATAATTTATTCGATTTATCGACAAATCGATTTGAATGCACACCCCTAGTCTCGGCTGTGGCCATACTTGTTCTTAGCTCGATCGTTCAAGAATTCCCTAAGATAGCCATTTTTCAATAGCGTTCCTACCTCCGCGCGTAGATGTCGGCAGTCCCTAGTTTGGTTGCTATTAGTCCCATGATATTCACACCATAAATTGTTGCATATTTCGGCCCTCTTGTAAGGCAAGAAACAACCCTTAGAAGACCGTCAATCTGCATAAAAAATATCCTTTAAATTATCCCTGTTCTTTTCTTGATCCCGACCCTTAGTTAACACCGAGCTCATCATCTTCTATCCTTATTTTTTATTCATAACGATTATGAACATCCGCCAATGTAGTTTCTTGGAATTCGAGTAGGCTTTCTTTCAGTTTTCGAGAGGCGTCGGAGCCCTCGAGTTCAACCATTTAGTGAAAGCCTTTGTTGTCCATTCATCTGGAATGACCGGTAACAACATCCTTTCTTTCTAAAACCTGATCACAAAGTCACGCAACAACTCAAAATCTCCTTGTAAAATTCTGAATATGTCTGCCTTTCGGGCTTGGACCTTCGTAGCCCCGACATGGGCCTTGAAGAAAGAATCTACGAGTATTTCAGAGGAATCTATTGAGTGTTTGGGTAATAGTGAGTACCATGTCAAGGCCCTCTTCATGAGATTTTCTCCGAACTTTTCCAGCAAAACCAACTCAATCTCATGTTGAGCAAAGTTATTTTCTTTCATCGCCGTTGTATAGGTGGTGATGTGCTCTTGAGGGTCTAATTTTCTTTCACTGATCCTGGAATATGACCTAGATATTCTCGAGGGTGGGCGTCATGCCCCCGGATTCTGAATCGATGAGACCCTTGCCTTGATTTCAGTTCTTTGTCATTATGTCTCGAGCTTGGCTTATCTTATCGGAGACCGGGGTGTACCAAGTTTTACCTGTACACAGATAGTTCCCTCGTTTCTCAGAGAGTAAATGTTGAGAAACGACATGAGCTCCCGATTCCTTCTTCGATACGTCGTGGCAGAAACAACAAAATACCTAAAATGTCTCGCTAGTCACGTCTTAATGGTTTAAATGCGTGTCAGTCATTGGTCGGATGTCCCTGAACATAAAACGTCATTGAACCCCTATAAATGCCCCCCTCCCCCATTAATTTCTCACTTTACGTTAAACTTTGTACCCTTGTACCCGTAGGATTTCAGTACTCTCTACCAATTTTACCTATGTTAATCAAGGTTTTTCAGTATTTTGCAAAAAGATTTACTCATCTCCTACTCAATCCAACAAGTCATATCATTTAACTTTCAATCTTTCTCCGTCTTTTCCAAGCTTTTCCTTCATAACAATGGCAAAAACCTCAAAATATGTTCCTCAAATAGATGCCCCTCCTTCTTCGCAACCGACTGCTGAGGTCGAGGAGACCGCTCCCGAAGTGGTTGTTGATGAACTGGCAAAAGAACCCCCTTGAAAATGCTCATTCCCAGGGGTTGTTCGGTTATTGACGACTTCAAGATTGAAAAGCCTTCTTCGGTACAGGATCAGGGCGAGAAGGCCTCAAGATACATTTGATCAATTACCAAAGAGGTCCTCCCCTCGGTCCGAAAAGACTACAACTGGCCAACAAAGACATAGTGGTCCCCGACTTCGAGGAGGCCATTATTACCCATGTCTAGGGATATCTAAGTGTTTACACTTATCCCTTTACATTGGGCCCGGTGGATCCCGTCATCTTAGACTTCTGCAGAAGGTAAAATGTATGCCTTGGCCAAATTCATCCATCTTTGTGGAGGATCATAATCCTCCTTCGATTCTTTGTGAACAAAATTGATAGGTGCCCGTTCACCATCGACAATCTACTCCGCTTGTACAGTCCCCGAATCTTCTGAGAGGGACTCATAAATCTTGTACGTCGGACCATCAAAGCCCCATTCTTGAGCATCGACGAGGATCGGGATCGGGGTTGGCAAGGACGTTTTGTCCGCATGAGGACTGCCAACCTGGTACATGCCAAGTGGAAGCCGTTTCCCGAGAGGTGGAGTGTGTCACGTAAGTAAAACTCCCTTTAAACATTGATTTATGCTTTATCTTCCCTTTTCTTATCGGTGTTTATTGAGGTGCCTTTGCTCGAGTTACCAATGATATTCCTTGACTCAAGGAGTGGGTCGAGGGTATTGTGTCACAGATGCCCTATTTAAAGCACTTGTGGCACAAACTTTCTAAAGGTTATTGGGAGACTCGTTCCCATAGTAAGGATCCTTCCCAGAGTAAGTCACATTGAACTTCTTCCCCTAGAATTGTGTTCTTATTTCTTTTATTTCCTTTTATAGGTTTGCCTAAGACCCGTTGAGCTTAGGCCTCCAGTCAGAGATGAGGGCTTGCCTGTTGAGTCTTCTGCTCCGAGATAGGCCAGAGAAAAGAAAAAGAGGAGGGCTCCGAGTTCCCTGGGCTCAGAGAAAAAGAAAACAAAAAGGAGGTTTGTCCGTAAACCAAAGGAAACCTCCAACTCCTGAGCGCTCGACTCAAACTCACTCTTTGGGTTTAGGGATGAGACCGAGGGGGATGATCTCTTTACAGCCCACGAGCTGTCTATGCCCGAGGAATGGGAGATAGCCGGGGGGGAGGGGAACAACGGAGTCTAATCCCTCTTAAGTTTATGAGGCTGATATAGTAGTGAGGGTCAAGAACCCTCAAGATGTCAGTTTTGCCCCGCTCGGTGTTATAGATATTACGAGAACGCCTTCATTTATAGAATCAATGTTTGATAAAGCCCGAACGATGAAGGAGTGATCCAATGAGGGGGTCAATGGAACGGACGATCCCCTTCGAAGCCTTTTTGATAGCGTAGACTCATCCACCCTTGAGGACTTCACTATTTTGGGCGATTAGAGGTGCCGAGAAAGAACCTTTCCTTAAAGGTTGGCAGGCCGAGCTCAAGCCCTAGGTTGGTCAAGCGGTTCCGACTCAGAGCACGGATCCCGACCAGAAGCAATCCATCATTATCCCAGTCCTAGAGGACGCCCAGATTCTTTCTGCCCCTGTTAGGGTAGCTAATTACCTCCAGTTCCTGATAAACGATGAAGATCGGGCAAAAATGAACAAGGTGGATGCTCCATGCCTGTTCAACAAAGCACAACAGGCACTGAACCAGGTAAGGTGTTGCTAAACTTTTTATTTTTTAGCTTTAGTTCTTGATGATCCTAATATTTCTTCTAATATTTGCAGGCCTCGGTGCTTCACCATGAAATATTCCTCCGCTATTGGGATGAGCTGAGCCAACTTGAGGCTAAAGTCAAGGAGCTTACTGAGAAGAGATACATGTACAAACTTCTCAACGAGCAATGTGAAGGAGAGGTCAAGAGCCTTTGAACCGAGTTGGATGTGGCTTAGAAAGAACACCCTGACCTGGTGGAACAGGTAAAAATCTTTGAAGTTAGTGATGACGAGATAGACACAGTGACTAATGGTCAGAACCCACAGGTCCAACAGAAGATTGATCGGAACGACCAACTGCGAGCCGAGATGGATGTGATCAAGGTCAAAGTCGAGGAGTGGAAAGGCAATATGGACCGTCTGGACTAGAAAAAGGAGACTACCCAAGAGCAGTTGGCCTCGGATAAGGCCTAACTCCCAGCGATGAGGAGAAAATCTACGGCACGATCCCAAAAAATCGATGACCTCCAGTCTCAATTGGGCTCGGTTGTTACCTATCGGGATACCCTCGCCAAGAAGCTTAAAGCAGCCAAGTTAATGGTTAAAATAACCAGGTCTGATACCGATGAGTTAGCATCCCAGTACAAAGATGATACTGAGGAAGCCTAAGACCGCCTGAAAGACATCGTTGGATATGTAAAATGGCAGTCTCGAAGGGAGGCCCTCGAGAAGGTCCATGCCCGGGGTTTGATTTATCGGCCGAGATCGAAAATGCTAAGGGGCTCGAGGCCGAGGCCAAGAAGTTGGCATATCTCAAAGACGAAGAAGTCTCCGAGGGTTTCGGCGGATCCGGGGCAGAGAGGTCCCCGATGGCCCCGGTGATGAGGTGGGCTTCGGCAAGAACCAGGTTGCCTAGGTGATCAGTAGATGTTTTTCTATGTTTGTATCTTTCGTTGAGGCCGTTTGGCAAACATCTTTAATATATATACAAGGCTTTTTTTTCCTTCGACAAATTTCAAGCTTTTTTGCTTTTTTCTTTATGATTGCAAAGATTTTGAATGCCCTAGCGCATAATAATTAGGTCTTATTCGGAGGTTCGAACTTGGCTTATTCTCGATATTATTTTACTTAAGATACGTGGGGGCTTGGTATGACTGGAAGCTTTCGCTGAAGTATTTACTTAGAAATTGTAGATTATAATTTTGCCGAAGGTAGCCTTTAAACCAGTTTAGAAATTTTGAAGGCCTTATGTTTGGTAACGGTATCGGACGTCTCAATGCCGTTCTAGGATGGCTGTAGCCTTTTAAGTTACGATGTTGCCCGATGGGCTTCTTACCCCGAGTCATTCGGGCTTGACCAGGACAATAGCCCCCGAATGGGGATGACCATAGCCTTTAAAGTTTGGGCATTGCCCAATAGGTTTTGTGTCCCCGGGCTTTGATAGTCCAGATAGTCTGAACTGGCCTAGGACGATAGTCCCCGAGTGAGGGTGATCCCTTGGATCTGACTGGAGGTGGTCCTTGGTCTCGGTGTCTTTTACGAAACATAATCGAGTAATTTTTTAGAGACAAAATATTTATCCACAAGGTAGAAACTTTTCTTTCGTTTATGTGCGCAATATACAAGGTTGCAAACATGTAAAAGCTTTGTATTATGGCTTGGGTGATCGATGTGGGAACGGTTCATTTGACCATTTGTCCCTTACAGTATATCCTATCCACCGAGCCTAAACTGTTTGAGCATAAAGTTTCTTTCTTTGTTAAAGTTATTATCTGAAGGTAACAGACCCCAGTATTCGAGGCCAATCTTAGAGAGAGCTCGGATACTATTGATGTGATCCTCGACTCTGGTTCATAACCGGTCTTCAATTCTAAGTTAGCACGATCAACTGTTTCCTCGTTAAAAACCTTGCTATAAAACCTACTTGGGACAAATCCGGTTCAAGGAAAAAAGAGTATAACGCGTGCTTTCAGGACTAAAAGGCGTATCATTCATTGATTGTTACTTGCAAGTGTTAGTCCAATATGTAAATAAAAGAAATGAATGGGGTCGTACCCCAGCAGTAGTACTGTTTTAAGTAGGTCACGTTCTAGTTGTTCGGTAGTCGCTCACCGTTCATTACTTCAAGTTTGTATGATCCTTTGCCAGTGATCTCGATAATCGGTATGGACCTTTCCAACTCGGCCCCAGCTTTCCTTCGTTTGGGTTCCGGGTGCTCAGTGTCACCTTCCTTAGTACCAAGTCCCTAATACTGAAGTGTCAAAGGTTGACTCTCTGATTGTAATACCTTTCGAACCGTTGCTTTTGGGCGGTCATCAGGACAAGGGCAGCCTTGCTCCTTTTTTCTAACAGTTTCAGGCTCGTATTCATGGCCTCACTGTTTGATTTTTGGTTGCATATCAGAACCTGAGAATCGGTTCCCTTACTTTGATCGGTATTAGAGCTTCGACACCGTAGACTAATGAGAATGGAGTGGCCCCAATACTGGATTTTGAGGTTGTATGATATGCCCATAGGACTTCGGGCAAAATGTCCTTCCATTTTCCTTTGGCATCGGTCAATCTCTTTTTGAGGTTTTGGAGTATAGTTTTGTTCGTGGACTCTGCTTTCCCATTCCCACTAGGGTGATAGGGTGTTGATAGGATCCTTTTGATCCTATGGTCCTCGAAAAACTTGCTCACTTTGTTGCCGATAAACTGCTTCCCATTATCGCACACGATCTTGACCGGCATTCCGAACCGACATATTTGTGGTCCCAAATGAAATCAATAACTTCCTTTTCCCTAACTTTCTCAAAATCCTGGGATTCTACCCATTTAGAAAAAAATAGTCAATCATAAATAATACAAATTGAGCCTTACCAAGTGGACCAATAATGTCCATTCCCCATTTCATGAATGGACAAGGTGACAAGATCTTGTATAGCAACTGCCCTGGCTAATGAATTATCGGAGCATGCCTGTAACATTCGTCACATTTTTGCATGAACTCCTTTGCGTCCTTTTCCATGTTGATCCAGTAGTAGCCGGCTCTGATTATCTTTCGGACCAACGATTTGGTGCACGAATGATTTCAGTAAGTGCCTTCGTGGACTTCCCTTAAAAAAACTCGGTATCTCCCGGTCATAGACAAATGGAAAGTGGGCCATTGAACGTTGTCCTGAATAAGGTATCGTATTCGGACAAGCTTAACTAGATCGCTTTTATATGCAGGGCTCTAGATTCTTTAGGACCAGAGGGCAGTTTTGTACGCAGGGCTCTAGATTCTTTAGGACCCAAGGGCAGTTTTCCAGTCTTCAGGTAATCTATATATTTGTTTCTCCAGTCCCAGGTTAAGCTTGTCAAGTTTATCTCAGTATGACCTTTTTCTACTACCGATTTCATGATTTGTACAACTGTTCCCGAATTAAATTCGTTATTATCGATGGACGATCCCAAATTAGCAAGGGCATCGACTTCGCTATTCTGTTCTTGAGGTACATGTTATAGAGTCCACTCCTTGAACCGATGTAGGGTTACCTGCAGTTTATCTAGGTATATTTGTATACATTCTTCCCTAACTTCGAACATCCCATTGACTTGGTTCACACAAGGAGGGAGTCGCACTTAGCTTCGATCAACTCTTCCCCAGGCTTTTATCCAATACGAGATTTGTAATCATGACCTCATACTCAGCTCGTTGTTAGTCAATTTTACAGTTCTAATAGATTGTTTAATTACATTACCCCTCAGTGGCTTTAACACGATGCCAAGTTTGGACCCATTTTCATTCGAGGCACTATCCATAAAGAGGGACCAGATTCCCAAAGAAGTCCCCGAGTTCAACAACAACTCCTTTTCAGCCTCAGGTATCAGGGGCCGTTGTGAAGTTAACAGTTTGTCAAAATTTGAGATTTGATGGTCGTTCGGGGTCGATATTCGATATCGTACCCGCTAATTTTCATGGTCCATTCGGCCAATTGTCCTGAGAGCTCGGGTTTATGCATTATGTTTCTTAAAGGTAAGTGGTCACAACACATATGAGATTGCATTGGAAATATGGTTTCAGTTTCCTACAAGCACTTAGCAAAGCGATCGCCAATTTTTCTAAGTGAGGATACCTAGTTTCGGCCTCGCCTGATTCTGCTAATATAATAGATAGGAAATTGCGTACCTTCTTCTTCCAGGACCAGGACTCCACTTACCACCACCTCGGATACTAGGTACAGGTACAATTGTTCGTCTACCTTCAAAGTGTAAAACAAAGGTGGGCTCGAGAGGTACCGCTTGAGTTCCTCCAAGGCTTGTTAGCACTCCCATTACCAGAAATTCAGAAAAAAAAGCGACCACAAAAAGCGACCAAACAGGGCTGGTAGATATTTTGCTGGTCTCTTTACCTTAGGGGCCAAACTTTGGTCTCTAAGGTAAAAGAACCAAATATTCTGTTTAAACAATATACCGACCAACTTTAGTCGCTTTAATATTTTAATAATATAATTTTAGCGACCAAAGTTGGTCTCTATTCTTAAATTATATTTTTTAATTTATTATTAATCAAAATATAGCGACCAAATTTGATCGCTTTATTATTTTAGCGATCAAAGTTGGTCTCTATTCTTAAATTACATTTTTTTTATTATTAATCAAAATATAGCGACCAACTTTGGTCTGTAAACAAAATATTATATTTTAAAATCTGAAAAATAGAGACCAAAGTTGGTCGTTATTTTTATAATTTTTTTTAATTTTTTTAAACATAAGCGACCAACGTTGGTCGCTAATTTCAAAAATTTAATTATTTTTTATACATAAGCGACCAGAGTTGGTCGCTATTTTCTAGAAAATATATTTTTTTACTAGAGTAGTGACCAAAATTGGTTGATTTTTGAGAAATCTGGGTTATTTAGTGACCAAACTTGGTCGCTATTACCCAAAAAATTAACTTTTTAAAGAGAAAAGCGATCAACTAGCTACCAAAGTTGGTCGCTTTTCTGGGTATAATTTTGACAGAAACTGCCTGTTTTGGTAGCTACACCACCTGCTAGCATACCAAAATTCCTAAATAGGTATTTTATGCCAACAACAACAATAACAACAACAACTACCAACAAAAAATAACAACAACAACAATAAACAACAACAACAACAACAACAACAAAAAAAAAATAACACAACAACAACATTAACAACAACAAAGTATAAAGTTTAATAGAACTAACACATTAAGCTAACCAAACTAAGTTAATTGTTATTACAAGCCCATTCGAAACCGATTGTATTTGTCTAGTTCAAAGTGTATAACAGTCAAGGATTGTTTTGTACATCATTATCATCACCGTCTGATGAACTTTCATCACCAAAACAGTATCCAGACGGGTGTACTTGTCGAGGACGGGAAAAATGATCACGAGAAGGTGGGAGGAACGAGCACTTGGAGGATGGGAGGAATGAGCACAGGGAAGGCGAGCCTCTGGCGATGACCTGCGATACTGGGGAATCGGAAAAGAGCCAGTAGCTAGGAGAGATTTGATCTGCTCTTACATGCCAATGAACTGAGCATCTCTAAGCTTTTCTCTTTCCTTGGCCGCTTCTAGCTCGGATGTGAGCTTTGTCACAATCTCCTGCATAGCTTGCGAGGAAGTCCCTATTCCTTGCATTCCACACTTATATCGATTGAATTTCTTAGTAGGAAGCACGTATACCTTCCCCCATTTTGGACCGCCAGCAGCCTGCTTCCACATTCTTTCAGCATCCTCATTCGAAGGTTGGATTGGCTCGCCCGACTCATTAGGTAGCTGACTGCATATGAATTCCTGCAGTTCAGCTGTGAAGCGACCCTATAAGAAAAATTACATTGAATTAGTATTTCAAAATTTATATAAAAGTAAATCAAAATACTTAATGAAAAGTAAAAACTTACACGTACAGTCGAGGCTCGGCCCTCGACCCACTTTTCTTGATCCATCTCTTTCTTCTTCTTTACAATATGAATCTCCTTGAATAGCTCATCTTGGTTCATCGGACGCCCCAACTTCTTTTCCTGAAAACTCATAAATTTTAGTTAATAAATAGAATAGATATACTTTGAAAATTAAATAAACTAAGAAATTATGTACCATTCTTCTTTTTATTGTCCCTAGGCTAATCGCACCTCCAGTGTGCAAGGATCCTCCCTTCTCAGATGCGTGAGCTTTCATTCCTTTTTCGCTCTTCTCTAAGAACTTTGCAGTAAGCCATTGCCTTTGCAAATCCTCCCATAAGTTCTGAAGCAACCAATCAGGCTTCTGGTTCAACTTTCTAGCTTTGGAGAAACAATGCGACAACTGCTTGCAAGCTTTGAGATGAAAGTTTGCAGCCACTTCCGCGCTCGGTGTTCCCATACACACTTGCTCTGTATTTCAAAAGTTAAGTATTATATGGAAATATCATAAATATAAATAATTATACTGCTTAAAATAACATTTATACCTTAAATTGATTGAGAATTTGCTCCTTCAGCGAGAATGGGAATTCACTCAAAGTCGCATAAGGGCCATCATAAAGCTTTCGGGTGGCTTTGGTGATTATCCTCGTAGTAATATTACTAGGGATGAAGCTGCAATTTAATATAAAAAAAAACATTAATATCTTAGTAAAAACAGTACAAAACAATAAATGTAAAAATAACAAATAACTCTTACCCATCACTCTCAGGGACTATGATGATCCTGCCATATTCATCATAATGCACCTCCTCGTTGTATGGGGTCAAATTCTACCCATTACGTCTCCACGTTGGTAGGAACGACCAACGAATATATGTTAACCGAAGCAAGGGTACAAATTAAGGACGTCAGAGTGAACTGTATCATCGGTCCCATCGTCTCCCCGAAGGAACGCAACCAATCTCTGTATTATTTTATCATTTCAAGGAGGGTCTCCTATTATAAAAAGGGGAGGATCCCAATGTTGTAAGGGGGTTTTGAGATTTTTATTAAACATGCATCAAATTCTCTCTCTCTCTCTCTCTCTCACTCTCTCTCTCTCTCTCTCTCTCTCTCTCTCTTGAATATCCGATCCATTAGAAGCAATAAAGAACACATCACATATCTCTAGGTCTCATTATCTTCGATTACGATTTACCCTTGATTCATTTTGATTGTTTTCACTTATAAAGTATTTAGAATCTTTTAAGTCAAACAATTTGGCGCCATCTGTGGGGATTTCGACAATCGAAATCATAGTTTGCACCTAGAATATCAAAAAAGAACAACGAACCACCGTTCTTCACACCCTACAGAAGCCAAAATATGGCAGAAAATGACGCAAGAATGAAAGCAATAGCAGGCATCACAACCAATCTCATAGGCCCTCTCAACAAGGCCAGCAGAGAGAACATCTTGAGTACAACACCTGGTAGTGCACCGGACGGAGAGATCTCACCCTCTTCATCTAAAGACCTGACAATCTTGCACGAAAAAGTAGTCTCTACATCTGCAGTCAAAGAAACACCACCCTCGAGGGTCAAGAAACTACTGGAGGAGTGGTTTATGAACACTCTAGGTAGCTTGCTTGAAAAGTCACCCCAAAGCAACATTAGAAATCCGCCAGTGGAAGACATCGCCACTACCACCGATGAACCCGATATTGTACGAACAAATAACATCCACCTCGATGTCCAGGCCAACGATGGTGCACTCGCTGCCATCCTTAAGAAGATGGAAGAAATGTAGAACGAGAACAAGGCACTTCGAGATCAAATGAAAGAGCATCAGGAAAGAGTAGACAAAATCCCTGGTGCTCCTAAGTTATTGCCAAAACGCGACATAGGAAGATTCGTCTAACAGTCGTACAGCGAGGAGGATGCCCCTCACCCGATCCCCGAAAACCTTCAAGATGCCACCTTACTTGAGGGTATATGACGGGACTACGGATCCCGAAGACTACCTGATCCACTATGTGACCGCTGTGAAAGGCAACGATTTGTCAAAAGAACAAGTACCATCCGCATTGCTGAAAAAGTTCGGAGAAACGTTGACAGGGGGCCCCTAACATGGTACTCTCATCTACCAGCCAGGACAATATTAACATTCGAAGAAATGGCGGAGAAGTTCACCACTGCCCATGCAGGAGCAAAGAAAGTAGAGGTCAGGGTCAACGATATCTTCGCTATCAGGAAAACCGTAGGAGAGGGACCCAAGGACTTCCTGGCTAGGTTCAACAGGGTAAGGATGATCCTACCAAATGTATCGGAAGGCATGGCAGTCGAGGCTTTCCAAAACGGGCTGAATAGAGATGGTTCGAGGGAGACCAAAAAGCTACTAAGCCGACTCATGAAATATCCCCCCACCATATGGGAAGAGATCCTCAATGCCTACTGTGCCGAAGTACGAGCGGATGAGGACGACCTCAATGGACCGACCCAACAGCTGACGACGATACAATCAGAAACAAGAAGGGATTGACGCAACGACGGGCGATGGGAACAACTCCCGCGCTTCAAATAAGAAAGGCATCAGACCTACATTAGATCCTCCCATCCACCACCGCCGAGGCACACAGAGGCATTAAAACAACATGTCGCTCCACTCTGAAATGAAAAATGTATGCCCCTTTATTATCTGCCCCTAACTTTTGCGTGTCTCCTTCAGAAATAGTGTACGCACTGGAGAAGCTGGGCACCAAGGTGCAATGGCCGCAGAAAATGAAATCAGATCCTACAATAAGGAGGTCGAACATCCTGTGCGGGTTCCATCAGTAAAGAGGACACAAAATCGAAGATTGCATAGGTCTACGACAAGAGGTAGTCAGGATGCTAAACCAAGGATACCCGAGGGAGCTGCTTAGCGATAAGGGAAAGACCAACTTCGCACGAGGGGGGAACAACCCCAAGGGCCGCCGAGACCACCTTCGCCAGCACGCACCATAAACATGATCGTTGGAGGCAGTGATAATTTAGCAATTAACCACGTAAAGTTCACCACCAAGCACAAATTGAAATGAACAATCGCCCACGAACGGTATGACGACTTCGAAGAAAGTATCACCTTTGATAAGTCCAATGCCGACGATTTGTCTTTTCCTCATTATGATGTTTTGGTCATAACTTTACGTATTGCCGATACTGATGTTAAGAGAATCATGGTTGACGATGGAAGTGGCACATGTATTATCCATCCAAGAGTCCTTGTGCAAATAAGACTCGAAGATAAGATAATACTGCATTGCATAACACTGACAAGTTTTAACAATGCAGTAGAACGGACCTCCGGAGAGATATCATTGCCGGTTTTAGCAGGGGGAGTCATGCTGGAAACCACTTTCCACATCATGAACTAGGAGATGGCCTACAACGCCATCATAGGACGCCCTTGGATACATGCCATGCGAGCAGTCCCCTCAAGCTTCTACCAAGTGATCAAGTTACCTACCCCGTGGGGAGTATTTAGCATTTGGGGCGAGCCGCGCACCGCACAAGAATGCTACCGAATCGCTCAAGACTGTGCCCACACCAAACAGTTGAAAGGAGCAAGTGCGGAGGCATAGCAATCAGCCATGTAGGGGACTAAGGTCGATCCGACAATGGAAGCCATCAAAGATCCAGACGTCGTAGAAGCCCGCAAAGCGACGGTCGAGGATCTCGATCCAGTCCAACTGGACAGCACCGACCACACAAAGAAAGCCTACATTGGGCACAGCCTCTGCGACCCAAGTAAGTACCATGAATTTCTAACTAACCACATAGATTTATTTGCCTTTTCTCATTCAGATATGCCGGGAATCCCGAGAGGCATCGCCACTCACAAGCTGAACATCGACCCACTGTATCTGCCCGTGCAACAAATTAAAAGGAAGTTCAACGCCGCAATCAACGAGGCGGTCAGTGAAGAAATAGATAAACTACTAGCTAACAGATCCGTCAGAGAATCAAAGTACCCCCAATGGGTCGCCAATGTCATCATGGTCAAAAAGACAAATGGGAAATGGAGAATATGCGTGGATTTCACCGACCTTAACACGGCATGCCCAAAAGATTCGTTCCCATTACCCCACATCGACCAGTTGATCGACGCCACAGCAGGACATGAACTGCTAAGTTTCTTAGATGCCTACTCCGGCTACAAACAGATCATGATGGCCGAGGAAGACCAAGAAAAGACAACTTTTAACACCCACCAAGGGACGTATTACTACAAAGTGATGCCCTTCAGACTCAAAAACGCAGGGGCAACGTATTAGAGACTGGTTACCAAAATGTTCAAGGAACAGATTGGCAAGACTATAGAGGTCTATATCGATGATATGCTAGTGAAGTCGGCAAAGAAAGAAGACCACATCGACCATCTCAAAGAAGCCTTCGAGGTACTAAGACAGTACGGGATGAAGGTGAACCCGAAAAAGTGTGCCTTCGGCGTGGCCTCGAGAAAGTTTTTGGGTTTCCTTGTATCATAACGAGGTATCAAGGTCAACCCGGACCAGATCAAGGCAATAGATGCAATACCTGAGACTTTGAACAACAAAAAGCATGTACAAAAGCTGACAGGACAAATAGCTGCCCTATCCAGGTTCATCTCGCAATCCTCCGACTGGTGCCATAAGTTTTTCAACGTGCTGAGAAAAGATCACGGGCTGCAGTGGAACGAGGAATGCGTCGAGGCCTTGAGAAAATTAAAAGCATATTTATCTTCGCCACCGTTGCTAGTCAAAGCGAACCCAGGCAAATATTTGCTGGTATATTTGGCGGTGTCCGAAGTCTCTGTTAGCAGAGTCTTGGTTCGCGAAAACAAAGGTACGCAATCTCCTATTTATTATATCAGCAAAACCCTAGTGGATGTCGAAACACGGTACCCACACCTTGAGAAGTTTGCCCTGGCACTGGCCGTAGCTTCACGAAAGCTTAGACCCTATTTTCAGTGCCACCCCATAAAATTAATAACGACCTTCCCCCTGAGAAGCATCCTACTCTGAGCTATTGGGCAGGCTCGCCAGATGGGCCATAGAGCTCAGCGAGCACAACATATCCTATCATCCAAGAAACGCCATCAAGTCCCAAGTACTTGCCGACTTTGTCGCCGACTTCAGCACAAAGATATTTCCGGAAGCGGGACTGGAGGCCATTCGTGCCTCTCCTAGTACCGACCTTTGGACCCTCTACACTGACGGCGCCGCTAGTGCCTCGGAATCGGGACTAGGACTCGTTCTCGAAGTCCCCACCGGCGAAATAATTTGTCAGTCCATACGATGCCCCGAGATGACTAACAATGAGGCCGAGTATGAGGTTATGGTTGCAGGTATGAAGTTATCCATCAAATACGGGGCTCGACGACTCATCCTCTATTGCGATTCCTAACTCGTGGTGAACCAGGTCACCGGGACTTACCAAATTAAGGAGCAGAGACTACAAAAATACCAATCAGAAATCAACAAGTTGATGCCTGAGTTCGACGAGTGCCGCTTTGAACAAATCCCTAGGGCGCAAAATGTCGAAGCAGACAACTTAGCGAAACTGGCCGCAGCTACCAAAAATATCAACAGGGAGAGTGTAGTCACCCTCCTCCATTCAGCCATCGATCATGCTGAGGTGCTCTCTTTAAATCTGACTTGGGACTGGCGCAACCAGTTTGTCTCCTATCTGCAGGACGTGACACTCCCTCTCGACAAAAAAGAAGCCAAGAAGCTCCGTGTACAAGTCTCCCGATACAGCCTAATAAATCAGGATCTCTACAAAAGGACATTTGGCGGACCCCTCGCTAAGTGCCTAGGGCCGCACCAAATGAGGCAAGCACTCGAAGAGGTGCACGAGGGTCACTGTGGTGCCCATACAGGTAATCGCACCCTCGTCCGTTGCATCATCCGAGCTGGTTATTACTGGCCCACTATGAAAAAAGAGGCAGCAGAGTACGTTTGCAGGTGTGAATAGTGCCAAAAGTATGCCCCCATTATACATCAACCAGGAGAGCCTCTCCACTCAGTAACCTCACCTTGGCCCTTCATTAAGTGGGGAATGGACATAATCGGTCCCCTGCTAGCGGGACGAGGAAAGGTACAATTTCTGTTAGTTTTAACTGACTATTTCTCCAAGTGGGTGGAAGAAGGTGCGTACGCCCAGATACCCGAACAGGAAGTCATCGCCTTCATATGGAAGAACGTCATATGCCGTTTCGGCACCCCCAAGGAAATCAGCTACGAACATGGCCCCCAATTCATTGGCAAAAAGACAACTGAGTTCTTCGAGAAATGGCACATCAAGCGAATACTCTCCATGCCATATCACCCCGCTGCCAACGGCCAAGCAGAATCTTCCAACAAAACAATACTGAACATACTGAAAAAGAAACTTGAAGAAGCCAAAGGGCTGTGGCCCGAACTACTATCGGAAGTGCTGTGGGCACACCGAACCACGCCCAAATCCAGCACGGGAGAAATACCATACTCACTGGTCTACGAAACTGATGCGGTCATACCCGTCGAAATCGAAGAACCAAGCCTAAGGTATTCACATACCAGCGGAGCAGATAACGACCTGAATAGACTCCAAGACCTCGACGAGGCTGAAGAACGAAGGGACATTGCCCACATAAGAATGGCGGCCCAAAAACAACAGGTCGAAAGGTATTACAACAAAAAAGCCAAAATAAGACCACTCCAAGTGGGTGATTACGTCCTCAAAGCCAAAACGTTAGCGTCAAAAGACCCGAGCGAAGGGAAATTGGGCACCAATTGGGATGGACCATATAAAATCACAGCATCAACGAGTAAAGGAGCATTCCAGTTGGAAACAATGGAAGGAAAAGCACGCCAAAACAACTGGAACATCACCCACCTCAAGTACTTCCATTTCGGAGAGGCGTCTCCCGAGTCGTACTCTTTTTCCCTTACCCGAGTTTTGTCCCAATTGGGTTTTCTCGGGAAGGTTTTTAACGAGGCGGCGAAGGGGACACCTAGGGGTATCCAAGGACAAGTCTATCATATCACCCACTCGACATACCCTCTAGGCCGATATAATAGACGGACTAGCCTAGGTGAATCTCCATTTTGTATATGGCTAAGGCCACCATCTCCATTGTGTAAACGGCTAAGGCCACTATCTCCATTGTGTAAACGGCTAAGGCCACCATCTCCATTATGTAAACGGCTAATGCCACCATCTCCATTGTGTAAACGGCTAAGGCTATCGCCATTAAGCGTCGACCCTGCTCGATGACGACGGATAACACTTCAACGACAATTGAAGTTTACATCCTATTGTCTAAGGCCATCGCCATTAAGTGTTGACCATGCTCGACGACGACGGATAACACTTCAACGACAGTTGAAGTTACATCCTATTGGCTAAGGCCATCGCCATTAAGCGTCGACCCTACTCGACGACGACGGATAACACTTTAACGACAGTTGAAGTTTACATCCTATTGGCTAAGGCCATCGCCATTAAGAGTCGACCCTGCTCGACGATAATGGATAACACTTCAACGATAGTTGAAGTTTACATCCTATTGGCTAAGGCCATCGCCATTAAGCGTCGACCCTGCTCGACGATGACGGATAACACTTTAACGACAGTTGAAGTTTACATCCTATTGGCTAAGGCCATCGCCATTAAGCGTCGACCCTGCTCGATTACGACGGATAACACTTCAACGACAGTTGAAGTTACATCTTATTGGCTAAGGCCATCGCCATTAAGCATCGACCCTGCTCGATGACGACGGATAACACTTCAACGACAGTTGAAGTTTACATCCTATTGGCTAAGGCCATCGCCATTAAGCGTCGACCCTGCTCGATGACAATGGATAACACTTTAACGACAGTTGAAGTTTACATCCTATTGGCTAAGGGCCATCGCCATTAAGCGTCAACCCTGCTCGACTACGACGGATAACACTTCAACGACAGTTGAAGTTACATCTTATTGGCTAAGGCCATCGCCATTAAGCATCGACCCTACTCGACGATGACGGATAACACTTCAACGACAGTTGAAGTTTACATCTTATTGGCTAAGGCTATCGCCATTAAGCGTCGACCCTACTCAATGACGATAGATAAAACTTCAACGACAGTTGAATTTTACATCTTATTGGCTAAGGCCATCGCCATTAAGTGTCAACCCTGCTCGACGACGACGAATAACACTTCAACGACAGTTGAAGTTACATCCCTTTAGAAAAAGCCATCGCTATTAAGCGTCGACCCTACTCGACGATGACGGATAACACTTCAATGACAGTTGAAGTTACATCCCTTTAGCAAAAGCCATCGCCATTGAGCATCAGTCAAGCTCGATTACAATGAACAACACTCAAACAACGGTTAAAATTCCGTATTATTTATTCACTAAAATCGGGTTTTGACTTATCTACGACGGCGGTTAGCCCTAGGGGACCACCCCTAATACTGCCTGTACCACTTTGGCGTTACCCAAAGAGGCGACAAATCCTCTACAAACAAATGAGTATCAGCTCTGCGGAGGTGAAGTTCCGAAAAACAAAGAACAACACAAAAAGAATAACAACAAAAGTATGATTCATACATTGTGACAAAAAGTATATACATTCAGTCCCGCAAAGGACCCCCATTACATTTTACAAAAAGCAAAACATATACAAATTTTAAGGAGCCTCGCCATCTTACCCATCGCCCCTCGTCTGTTCGCTATCTCGACCGTCACTATCGAGACAGTAAGCTTCATTGAACCATGAGTCGGAATCCAGCCGGTTAACGTCCTCTAAAGCATAGCCTTCCCAGTCAGGGGAGTTGGAACTATACTTGCAGACTGCCTGAGCGGCATGATCCTCGTGCCACTGCTCCTGAACCTCCTCCCTAGAGGCACGACCCGATATGAAAAGTTTCTTGTATATGTCCAGTCTGGCCTTCGCATAAACCCACATCTCATGTGCATCAATACGCACATCCTCGTCAGACAAGAGCGGGGAAGAAGAAGGTCAAGCCACGTCTGCAGGCCTTGGTGGGAAAGTACGCCTAAGAACATTGACCACTGACACCGTGGCTTCAAGCTCGGCAGTCAAGGTCACCACCCTACGGTGCAAATTTGCAACCTCTACCGCCATCCCACGACTAAGCTCCAACTCCTCCTCCCTCGATTTGAGGAGTGATTCCAGCTCACTATTACGAGCCATAGCCTTTACCAACTCCTCATCAGTCTTCTCTAGCTCGGCCACCTTGCGCTTCAATTGCACCTCCTTCTGTTCAAGACCTTCCGGAACACCCGAAATTTGGGGTCTTGTTGGAAAAGGTCCACCGCCGCCTGATGCTTGGAGCGGCACATTTTATACTTCTTCACCATTTTATTAAAAACGGTTGCTTTCTTCTGCTCGTGACGCCTCCTCTCCACCTCTAAAACAAGGGTCTAAGGAGAAAACATGAGTTAGTACACATCAAAGTCAACCTCACAACACGCGGAAGAATAGAAGTTTACCTGTAAAGTCATGTCGGCGACCCTTCGGGATAACTCCACATCACTGACATCCCTTAGCATTTATGCTCGGGGGCGGCACATAACAAAGCCATCTCTAACGCCACCTGCTCGCTATGCTGTAATAAATTATAAGCCCCCGAAATCATAATTCAGCGATCGGACCCGTCCTCCATCATCTCTAAATGCGTGAGGCTTTCCGCCAGCCCGTCTATATCTTCTTGGGCGATCTCAGGGTCCGATCCCTCAGCACTCCCTCCAACAATGGATGTCGAGCCACCCTCAGCAACACGAACTGAGATAGCACCGGCAGCCGCACTCGCCTGATGAGCCGGCCTCCCCGAACGAATAGTATCGGCCATGAGGACAAGTCTAGGCATTTGACGAGGCACATTACTCCTTTCTTCCTCAGTCGCCATCGCCTTGCCCGTCTCAAGCCTCCGCATCTTTCTCTCCTCAGGCTCCTCGTCCTCAGAAGGCTCATCCTCAGGCTGCGAAGATGGTGTCGATGGTGTCGCCTCATTTGCAACCTCCTCCACCGGTGCAACCTCTCGTAAAGGAACTACATGAATACCCTTCCTGTCGGATGCACGAAGTACCTCCTGAGCATCCGGGCCAATATCCAATTGGGCGGAGGAAAATACCATCGCCTTCCTCCTGGGAACGGTTCGACCTGCTGACACAAATAGTTCAGTTGATAATGTTTGTGGAAACAACCGACAAAAGTCGAAGAATTACCTGAAGGGCCTACGGGGCCGTAGTTTTAAAGAAATGCGGACCACGTACGGGTTTCTTCCGCGTAAGGTAGCAAACCGACTACCCATTGCTTGATACCGGCGATAAACCGGGGTGTATGAGCCATTGCCGCAAATAAAAAGGAAAAATCATGACAATGGTACGACCAAAACGCCGAGGTCGCGTATGATAAAGAATTCGACTAATGGAAACACTTACGTTTCGAATTCCACTTCTATGGGAACCCGATAGGGTGAGACACCAGGTGCTCCATTTTAATAAAGAAGTACCTACACCAGTAACCACGACTAGCTCGGTCATCGTTCTTGACCACCAGCCCCTTCGAGCCACGGCTCTTCAAATGCAGCATGGTACCCCTTAGATAACCGGCACTGAATAACTGTAAAAGGTGGTGGACTGAGACCTCGCACCTAGCCAGTTCCGTGTATGTAGACATTATCCTACACACTTTTAAGGTATATGGAGTAAGTTGAGACAAATACATATTATAAAAGTGGCAAAACTCCTCCGCCAAAGGAAAGATGGGAAGACCATAACCAATTAAAAATGGATATTCATAGAACGCGCAATATCCCGGTCTGTGGACGTTCGCATAATCGGTTCCCGCTGGAACCATCTCTACATGAGCAGATATGTCGAACGACGTGCGAAAACCCTCTAAGGGATCTTGCGTTAACTCAAAACGCTCTAAAGGTTGCGCGAGGGAGTCCTTTTGGAAGTCTTTCCTGACAAGAAGTTGCTTCGGTAGCACGTTGTCTACAGTAAGAGAGGTCAGGTCCTGTTCTCCTTCTCCCTCATCGATGCCATAATGAGGCAGTACATTAGATGGCGTGTTATCACGAGCCCTCGGATTGTTATCCCGTCGGGGTTTCGCCATAATTTTCGTTCAGGGAGCGGTGTATGACACGACAGAAAGTGTGATTTATGAGGAACGGTGGGGTTTCGTAGAAAGGGAGTGTTTTCTTAGAAGGCCAAAAAATTGCTTGATCAAAAGTTGGATCAAGTTAAACCCTTACCCTATTTATAGGTTTGGGAGGCGTTTAAATCGAAGAAACAGAGTTCAAACGGGCTCGGGAAAACAAGTATCAGAACGCCTTTTGTGCTTCATCGGGAATACGCGTAATGATGACGCGTGTGTGTGATTACATCACCCTAAGAAAGAGATTATGCATAAACATTTCAATAATCTCAAACGTTCACTCTCATTCGTGATGCCGTCTTCAAGCAGGGTCAAATTCTCCCAGAATGAGGTTTATAGTTCCGTCCTTCGGGGACGCACCTCGATGCGTCACCGACGAACGAAGGGACTAACTGTATGGGGTCAAATTCTACGAATATATACTAACCGAAGCGAGGATACGACTTAAGGACATAAGAGTGAACTGTATCATCGGTCCCGTCGTCTCCCCAAAGGAACACGACCAATCTCTGTATTATTTTATCATTTCAAGGAGGGTATCCTATTATAAAAAGGGTAGGATCCCAATGTTGTAAGGGGGATATGAGATTTTTATTGAACAAGCATCAAACTCTCTCTCTCTCTTTCTCTCTTGAATATCCGATCCATTAAAAGCAATAAAGAACACATCACATATCTCTAGGTCTCATTATCTTCAATTACGATTTACCCTTGATTCATTTTGATTGTTTTCACTTTTTAAGTAGTTAGCATCTTTTAAGTCAAACACTCGTCATCATCAGCATCACCATCCGAAGCATGTATATCAGAGGCATGTATGAAAGGTGTAGGGGGGTCAGAGCTAGTATCTCACAGGCGAAGGCGTAGGGGGGTCAGATCCTTCAATCCTATTCCTCTGCTTAACAAATTGTTTGTATTTGCCAATTGTCCTACATAATTTCAGGTTAGCCAAGAACATTCAAATAAAACAAAAAATTACATCAAACTTATAATATTACCTCTCAAAGGGATACATCCATCTGTATTGAACAGGCCCTCCAAGTCGTGCCTAGTGTACAAGGTGGATTAGAAGGTGTTCCATCACATAAAAAAACCACATAGAAATATCATTTCCATCTTAGTAGAAGTTACACGAATGTTCTAATCCATCTGGAGTAGATTTTCTTCCCTTAATGTGGAAGAACACAAGTCTTTGAAAAACAAAGTAATCTCTGTGATGGGTTTGGAGACTCTTTCAGGCAAACTACAAAATGCAATAGGCACTAAGGTCTCCATGAAAACTTGACAATCATGACTTTTCAAATGACTCAACTTCCCTACCTCTATACCAACTTTTTTCCCAAAATTCGATGCATAACCCTTAGGCATATTCAATTTCGTTACCCAATCACAAATTTGCCGTCTTTCCTCCAAAGTGAATGTGTAACTTGCTTTGGTCTTGAACACCTTACCATTGTTTGCTGTCTGCAAGTATAATTCAAGCCGCCTGCAATATTCTTGTAAGTCCACTCTAGCCTTCGGGTTATCCTTTGTCTTACCTTTAATATCCATTATTGTGTTGAACAAATTGTCAAAATAGTTCTTCTCACTATACATGATATCAAGGTTCTGACGGAGAAGATTATCCTTCCAATAAGGCAACTCCCAAAATATACTCTGTGTCGTCCAATTATAAGTAATACCGTATCCAGGGAATCTATATGGTGGAGCTTTAGTAACTTTACTGAAGTTTTGGATCCTCTCCCAAATTTCCTCACCTGAAAGAATCGGAGGTGGAAAATCATATTCTATTTTATTCTTTTTGAATGCATTTTTCATCCTTCTAAACTCATGATCAGGAGGCAAGAAGACGATGACAATCAAACTATGATTGCTTTCGGCCATATTTCAAAGTGAACGCTTTACTATTTTTCATGCAGTAAGGACAAGCTAGCTTCCCAGAAGTCATCCACCCAGACAGCATTCCATATGCAGGAAAATCGTTAATTGTACACATTAAATTAGCACGCAAATTGAAATTCTGCTTGGTTGATATGTCATATGTTTCAACACCATGGTACCATAATTGTTTTAGCTCATCAATCAAAGGGTGCAAATATACATCAATCAACTTTTCGGATTATGTGGACTGGGGATAATACAATTTAAGAATATATATGGACTAGTCATGCGCAACTCGGATGGTAGATTATAAGGTGTAAGAAAGACAGGCCAACATGAATATGATGTCGTAGATACAGAAAAAGGCTAAAGCCATCTGCACACAGACCTAATCGAATGTTCCTTGGTTCACTAGCAAAATCTGGATATGTCCTATCAAAATGCTTCCAAGCTTCTCCATCTAAAGGATGACACATAACACCAGGTGGTCTTCAATTTTCAAAGTGCCATCTCATATGAGAAACAAAACTCATCAACGCATATAACCTCTTTAACCTAGGTATAAGAGTAAATAATGCATCGACTTGATAGCGACCATATTCCCGCTGGAAAGCCTATTGAAACGAGACTTTTCGCAAAATTTACAATTGTCCAAAGCTGCATCATCTTTATAATATAACATGTAACCCTCTTCACAACAATCAATTCTCATTGACGAAAGTCCTAACTTAGAAACTAATCTCTTTGCCTTATGGAAATCACCAGGTAATTCAATATGAGGGTCAACTAGTTCATGGATAAGGTCAATGAAAGAGTCCATGGCCCCTTGAGAAATATTTCAATTAGATTTCATACTTAGTAATCTAACTGCAACAGACAACTCAGAGTGTGGACTTTCGTTATGTAGTGGACGACTAGCTTCCTCTAACTGTTGATAAAAACGTTTTGCGTCATCATTAGGAGTTTGTTCAACATTTTCATTGGGCTCACCCTTATGTGCATCCCAAAAGCATCCGCAACCATATCATGAATTCTAGAATTACGATTTGCATTCTCCATCGACCTACTACTTTCACCCACAACCATGTTATGAAATATCCCATGACTACCATCGATCTCTCCATGATTAGTCCACACAAAGTAATTTTCTATAAACCCCCTCCTATAAAGATGATGCTTAACTTCCGCCGGTTTTCCAAACTTCATACAGTCGCACATAACTCAAGGGCACCTAATTACTCCTTCAACTAGGTATGGTAGAAGTGACATTACATGTCTAATAAAGTCATCCACCCATTCTACAAAATTCTCCCTCAATCCATGTCGATTAGGATAATTCCTATTGTACATCCAAGTACGATGTTCTATCTATACAAATAAAACAAGAAGAAATTAATTTAGTTAATTTATATCTTAATCTTTTTTTAGTTAACTAAAAGTCCAATTCGTATCCTAAAAATCCAATATGACTTTTCCTTGGGTAGTCTTTAATATAACCTTTTATTTCTGTTTGTATAACATTTCGCTAAAGGCCTTCGTACTTTTAATATAAATATGTTAATATAAAATAGTAAGCGGCTCTTTAAATTTTGTTGGAAAATTTACAACTAATACCAACAAGACTTACTGGTAAAGATGAGTAAGATTGAATAAAGAACATAATAAATTACAAAAAGAAAGAGTTTGTAAAAGTGAAATTATGAAGGTACTAATTTCAGTCCATAGAGAATAAGCAACCTAAGATTTCAATGCAACATTTATTAACACCTTATTAGAAACTTATTTTAATTAGTGTGAGACTCTTTTTTTTCATTCTAATTTAGAATAAGCAACCTAAGATTTCAACACAAAAGCATTAGCAACATTTATTTTTTGCATAGATTACAAAAAATATTTAATCTTGATTCACTTAAGCTTAATAATTTTAAATGTTTCATGTCCTTTGAAGGCTTAAATTTAGTATTTTTAATATTCTTTCTCCATGCTTCTTGTTGTTGCTTCATAAATTAAAATTTAATCCCATATATAAATTAGTCTACCTAAATAGTTAATTTATTTTTTCTAAACTTATAGAATTACAAGAAAATGAGCTAGCAATTCAAATTTATTCGAGAGAGGGACTATTTTTTAGGAATTAGTAGGGTTTAGGGTTTCTTCTCTTTAAACCATTTCTTTCCCAAATTAGTAGGTAAAACTAAATATTGTAGCTACTAACAATTATCATAGATCTAATTTAGCTAAGAACAATTAATTTTTACAAATCAAACTGGGAGGAATTAAAAAAAAATCAGTGTATTTCAAAAAAAAAAAATAACGAAAGGAGAGAGAAACCTACCTGGGAAGTGGAGGTCGCCGGCGGTGGAGCAGCTACCGTGGGTGGGCGTCGGTGGTGCCGCTGCTGCTGGGAGTCGGAGGAAGGGAGGGAGGGGGTTTGAGTGTGAGAGAGAAAAGAGAGATTTTGAGGAATTTTTTTGAAGAAAATAAGAGAATGGGAGAGGAAACCCGATTTTGACACTGGAATTAGAAATAGCGACCAACTTTGATCGCTATTTTGGTAGAAAAATAAGTTTTGACTTTTTGACCAAAATAGCGACCAAAGTTGGTCGTTATTTCTTAAAAAAAATTAAATTACTTATTTCAATTTAAAATTATGTACATATATAGTATAAATTTAGGATTTTAATTCAATTTAAGCTATATATATATATTCATCTTGCTCAGATACCATATAAAAGCAAGATAAACAAAAAGATAATTTTATTAAATGATGATGAGCTGATTATATACACAAACAAATTATAGAGTCCTTGTGAGAAGGCTCCTTCTACAGTGATAACAAACCAAAAAACAAGGAGAATAAAATAACAAACTGCTCAACTGGTAGAAACAAAATAACAACCTATGCAGTAAAACAAAGTAGATACAGTAAATGCAATAATGTTACAAAGCAGTGACATTAACTTCTAATACACCCCCTCAAGCTAGATGGTGTGCAACAACACTTAGCTTGGACAAATGGCGACAGAAGGAGTTTTTTGGAAGCGGTTTGGTGAGAGTATCAGCCAACTGGTCAGAACTAGGAATGTGCGTGAAGATAAGACGCTTATCATTAACCTGTTGGCGAACATAGTGTAAATCAACAACTATATGCTTTATGCGGCTGTGAAGAATGTTGTTCTGACATAAGTAGGTGACACCAAGGTTGTCACAGAAAATTGTGCGGTGCTGTGGGGATATGGATATGAAGTTCCTTGAGAAGATCTTTTACCCAAGTGATCTCATCAACGGTACTAGCAATAACCCGGTACTCTGCTTTAGTAGACGAGCGAGCAATGGTGCATTATTTTTTTGATGACCAACTAACTGGAGTAAAGCCAAGAAAAAAATATAACCTGTGGAGTAAAGCCAAGAAAAATAATAATTGTTCAAATGGTGATCTTTTTTTTAGAAGCGGTGTGGGTATTCGATTGATTAAATAGGTTGCATGTTGGTAGGCGAACGACCAAAGTATTGAAGGTAAAGATGCCTCATGTAAGAGTGTTTTGGCAGTTTCAACAATGTGCCTATGACGATGCTCAGCTATGGCCACTCTTTAGGGTGTATAAGGAGGTGATACAAGGTGTTCACTTTTATTTTTTGGAGATACGAGTCAAGACCTTTGTATTCACCTCCTCCATCAGCATAAAGAGAAACAACTTTTTTTTTTGAAAAAGTTTTCGATTAAGGCATGAAATTTGGGAAAAATATCGCGAACCTCATGTTTGTTTTTAATCGTGTACAACCAAATATATTTTGTGTACCGATCAATGAAAATACAGTAATAGTGTTTTTTATCAATAGAAAGAACAGGTGATGGACCCCACAAATCAGTAAAAATTATTTATAGTGAAGAAGTACTGTTTAGAGACAAATAACTGAATGGAAATCGCTGAACTTTATTTGAGCAACAAGAATTACATAAAGTTAACTTGTCTGTTGATGAAACTGCCAGAGAAAATTTATTCAAAACAAAGTTCTAAATTCTTGAATGGGGATGACCAAGATGACGATGTCAAACACGATGAAGAAATGTTGTAATAGTTACTTGAACAGTAGGCTTGTTAACATTGAAGTTCGGCCATTCGTAAAGTCCATTCCTATTCCGGCCGGATACCAGCGGAGTCCGCGTTTTTAATTCCTTCACAAAGAAAGAAAATGGAAAAAATTCAATTGAAGTTAAATTATCTTGACAAAATTTTGACATAGAAACAATATTTTGTTTGATAGCATGTGCACACAAAGTATTAGTTAGTTTAAAAACTTTACTTGATGCATTTAATTCAGTAGAACCATGATGAGTAATTGGAACTTTTTTACCATCTCCCATAGCTATGTCTTCCGAACAATTATATTCTTTATATATATATATATATATATATATATATATATATATATATATTT
>MU744764.1:77236-90767 GCA_026770625.1 Nicotiana glauca | reverse complement strand
ATACTAGGATCTTGCTAGGGTTCAAACCAGAAAATCTATTTATCCTTTTCATGTAAATTTGGTTTTCAGCACAACCTATGTACTGATGTTATTAATATATACAATAGTTACCAATTCAAAAAAAAAGAATGGGGTGACTGGAACTCTAACCCTTCTTACTTTAAATTTGAGAACATGTGGTTGGGGATGGAGGGCTTCATGGACAAAGTCAAGGCATGGTGGCAAAGCTATGAAGTCAATGGCAACCCCGACTTTATTCTTACTCAAAAACTCAAGCTACTCAAAAAACATCTTACCACCTGGAATAAGGATGAATGGGGATTGATAGGGCTTAAGAAAAGAAAAGCACTAGAAGACCTTCTCACATTGCAACAGAACACTGAAGGTAGAACACAAACTCAGGAAGATAAAGAGAAGTTCATAAGCCTAAAAATGGAAGTGGAACAAATGGCCAAAGCAGAAGAAGTATCATTGAGGCAAAAATCAAGATGCCTGTGGCTTAAAGAAGGCGAGAGGAACACAAAGTTTTTTCAGAAAATGGCTAATTCCAACAGAAGATCAAATGGAATCGACAGACTCAAAGTAGGGGATGAAAATTACAGAAGACAAAGATCTTATCAAGGGTGAAATTTTTAGTTTCTATCAGCAACTCTACACAGAAAATGAGAATTGGAGACCTACAACAAGGTTTGATGATGTTGCAACAATCACAGGGGAAGAAAAAGTGTGGCTGGAGAGAACATTTACAGAAGAGGAGGTTATAGCAGACATTAAAGAGTGTGCTCCAGAAAAAGCTCCAGGTCCAGATAGCTACACCATGGCATTTTATCAAAAATCATGGGAGATAATTAAAGAAGATATAATGGGAGCACTCCAACACTTTCACCAGAATGGCCAGATGGTCAAGTCATGCAACGCCTTTTTATTGCACTGATTCCCAAGAAGAAAGGTGCAATAGAACTCAAGGACTATAGACCTATCAGCTTAATTGGAAGTGTATACAAGATTGCCTCCAAAATCCTAGCAGAAAGACTGAAAAGAGTGATTGGGAAGCTTGTCTCGGGGCATCAAAATGCATTCATCAAAACAAGACAAATAACTGATGCTGCACTAATTGCTAATGAGGTACTAGACTGGAGACAGAAATCAGGGCAACCAGGTCTCCTTTTCAAACTTGATATTGAAAAGGCCTTTGACCAGCTAAACTGGTGTTACCTATTCAATATACTTAGGAAGATGGGGTTTGGTGCAGGTTGGATCAGGTGGATCAAGACTGTGAAGTATTCAGTTCTTGTCAATGGAGGTCCTGTTGGGTTCTTCTCCCCACAGAAAGGATTGAGACAAGGGGATCCTCTCTCACCCTTTTTGTTCATTTTGGCAATGGAAGGCCTTAGCAAAATGCTTGACAAAGCAAACCAAATACACTGGTTGGAGGGTTTCAAGGTGGAAAGTTCTGTTGGGAGCTCAATTAGTCTCTCATCTCTTGTATGCAGATGACACGCTTATTTTCTGTGGAGCTGATAGGTCGCAAGTGCTCTATCTTAACCTCACACTCATGATTTTTGAAGCTATATCCGGCCTCCACACGAACAGATTGAAGAGCACTATTTACCCTGTAAACACAGTCCCAAATATAGAGGAGCTAGCAAAGCTAATGGGTTGCAATGTGGGATCTTTTCCCACAACATATTTGGGTCTACCACTTGGAGCCAAAGCCAAGCCACTAGATATCTGGAATGGGATAGCAGAGAAATTCGAAAAAAGGCTTGAAACTTGGCAAATGCAGTATCTTCCACTAGGGGGCAGAATAACACTCATTAACAGTGTCCTGGACAGCATACCAACATACTTCATGTCCCTATTTCCTATACCAGCTAGGGTGCAGAAAAGGCTAGACAAAATTAGAAGAAACTTTCTGTGGGAAGGGAATAGTCAAAACAACAAATTTCATCTGGTGAAATGGCCAAGAGTGATTCTGCCAAAGGAGCATGGAGGATTGGGCATAAAAGACCTAACATTGCACAACAAGAGCATGCTAATGAAGTGGCATTGGAGGTATTACATTGAGAACACTGGGATGTAGAAGGATGTGATCATGGCAAAGTATGGGGTGCAGAGTCAATGGTGCACCAAACAGAGCAGGTTACCACATGGCACTGGTTCCTGGAAGCATATCTCAAGTCTATGGGGTGAATTCCAGCTCAACTGTTCAATAAAGCTAGGGAATGGAGCACATGTATCATTCTGGAAGGATAAGTGGTCGGGGAACCAGACTCTGAAAGAAGACTACCCAAATTTATATCTCATAGCTAGTAATCAAAACTCCACAGTGGGTCAGATATGGCACAACTCCTCATGGGACCTACAAACAAGGAGACACTTACAGGACTAGGAGCTAAATGACTATCTGGAGCTTCAATCTAAGCTAGCAAGGGTCACTATCAAACCTCAGGAGAGAGACAAACTATTGTGGGATGGCCAACATGATGGGATATTCACTGTCAAGAAAGGTTATGCACATTTGTGCTCGAACAAGGAATTGATTGACAACTGGCCATGGAAACTCATCTGGAGAACTAAACTTCCACCTAAAGTAATTGGCTTCACTTGGATAACCTTATATGAAGCATGTCTTACTCAAGATAATCTAAGTCGAAGGAACATCTACATAGTGAATAGGTGCTACATGTGTCAGATGAAGGCAGAGAGTGTGAGGCATCTTTTTCTCCATTGTGCAGTTGCAGCAGATTTATGGAGTATGTTTTTCTCAATTTTTGGACTAGCCTGGGTCATGCCTAATAGTAGTAAAGAGGCCTATGAAAGCTGGTGCTCTTGGAGAGTTGGCAAATCCATCAAAAAAACTTGGCTCCTGATCCCTGCTTCTATTTTCTGGTGTATATTGACTGAAAGGAATAGCAGATGTTTTGATGGGATATCAACTCCAAACCATGCTCTTAAAGCTAAATGTTTATTGAACCTTTTTACTTGTCTTAATCAGGCACCTGTATCTAATTGTGATCATTTTTTGGACTGTGTCTGCTCCTTAGTTTTAACATAGGTTTATTTTTGTTTTTGTTTGTGAGCAGACACACTCAATTTACTTGAATTCTCTTTTGCTATGCATCTTCTTGATGCTTTTAATGAAATTCTCTTACTTCATCAAAAAAAAGTACAAAGTGAAAGGGAATGAAAAGGCTGACAAAGAAAGAGTTCATATGCGTACCCATTAAAGCAATTGGAAAAATTAGTTGAGGTTATAGGAAGCTTGTCGGCAGAGAAATGAAAGGTTAGGGTTCCGAGGAGCTTGTATGGAGAGGGATGGAACTCATTTCTCGTCTAGGTCAGTGTGCCTACAGCCAATCGTCTGATGCTTGTTCAGCTCAACAATGGACAAGCTGGGGCAAGCCAAAAATGAGTTGCCACATGCAGATTGTGAACAAATTTGCAATATTCAACTTGATTTATCCCTAAAACTCCTTTGGAAATATAGTGGTAGGAATAAATTCATGCTTAATTTTTAGATTTCAGTATGCACATCAGGTTCAATGACAGCCACAACTCACCACGGCCCGATCCAGTGAGTCAGCCATTGCTTTGGATGATGTTACATCCAAACTAAGACCAACTGCTTCAGCTGTGCGGAGAAGAGGCTCAAGCATTTCTTTGGTTGGGCTAGGATGGCGTCTGCAAATAAAAATGCATCATGAAAACCTGGATGATTATCAAATTTAATTAAAGTACAAAGGTTAAGCTTTAATAGCAATTTCATAGTGCTATAAAACTCTAGCATTAAATGCAATCCAAGTTTTTGCAGAATACTAGAAATTATGTCAAGTAAGATAGATAATAGCAAATAAATTAACCAGAAGCCAAACTTCACTTGACCGTGCTATATTGAATTAAGTTTAACATAAAATGAACTTTCAGAACACTTGTATTAATCCAGAGTCCTGGGCAGGAATCAAGAATCTCTGTCTCCAGTGCTCCATCTTTGGACAACTATGAAGCGCCATCTGATGTATAAGATGGCTAAATTTTCCCATCTCATATCCACCACCTGCTATGTTGTATGATTCGCTTTCCACATCCTTCATATGCTAAAAAAGAATGTAACTTCAAACCAAACAAGGGGATATGTTCCTTATAAGTAACAATAGCAGCATACCTTAATAGAGAGCAGAGAGAAAAATGCTTCAGGATTTTTTCAGCAACTGCAACATTAGCGGCAAGCATAAACTCCTCAACCATTTGGTTTGCTTCACGAATCTGATACATTCCTATACATATAGTTTAAAAATTAGCTTTACACGAATAACTCAATACAGTAAAACAAAGGGCAAAGTTATGTGCAATCCCAGCAAAAGAGCAGAACTCTTCTATGAAATTGTGGAAAGCACATAAAAGACCATGTCTCGCTCTCCCGACTTTGAATGCATAAAGAAGTGCATGCACTAGCCGAGTTAACCAGCAAATAGACCAAACTAATGCATGTTTAGGTTCGAAACTCCCCTCTCATATGACTAAATCTCGACAGTCAACATGTTTAGGTTCATTAGCCAAGGAAGGCCAAACTCATAAACAGCCCCTTAAACTTGTTCGATTCTTTCATTTTTGACACTTACACAGGCTTGTGTTTCTATTAAACACTCCAACCGCAACAAATGTGTACCTATTAAACACAAAATTACAATCTGTCCAAAAAACATAATGCCTATAACTCAAGCGCAGATGTAGTGACAAAGGAAAGAATGAAATGATGACATGCGGCATTTGGCCCAAGATAATTATAAAAAAACAAATTGAGTAAAAGAAAATAAAACTAAAATCCTATATTCTGAACCCACCCACACCCAAAAATCCATCCCCCTTTCCTCTTCTTCTTCCACCTCAAACCCCCCTCCACTCACCGCCGGCAATCAAACCCCTGCCGCCTACAACCTGACACCACCTCACCAAAAAATCAAGACCAAAGATTCAAAACTTTCTCATTGTCTTTCCCAACTCAGAAACACAAACAGAACATTATGTTAACTCTTACATAGAAAATGCCCAATTCAATATTGATCCGGATCTCCTCAGAAATGCAAAGCTTGAAGATAAAGAAGCTGAGTAAATTTTCAAAGATTTAATTCTTTTGGAAAAAATTTCAAACAAGACCGCACCGGACAAGAATGTGAAAAGTAAGACTACTGGGGCTTTGGGGCAATTGTTTTTCCATATAAAAGAATCTCTACAAGTACAAAAGAATCAAAGGGCAAATGGGTCAATGAAGAAAAGCTTATATATTACTACTGTACTACATGCCATGGAAAGATTTGGAAAAAATTTCTAATCGGAGCTTGGTGTATGACTTGATTATATATCGGAAACTTCAAATTTTCTCCAGGTTTATTCGCCGGCTTTTTGAAGTTTTCCGGTAGAGATGTAGATGAGGGAGAGATCGAAGATGAAGAGCGGCAGAAGGGTGTTGGCAATAATGGGTAGAAAAAATGAGTGTTTTTCTTTAAAAAAAAGGAACTGTTATTGTATTTGGCATTCATTTACACGACTGTGGAGCAATTTTTCTGGTCAAGTCAGCATTTTGCATTTAATAGCTACACTTCTTGAGTAGTGTAGAAAGATACTAGTCTTAGTTCAAGTGTCAAAATGAAAGAATAGAACACGTTTAAGAGGCCGTTTATGAGTTTGGTATCAAGCCAACCCTATTTCAACGTAGGTATCCACATATAATGACAAATAATCAGTAGGTTCGTTCCAATGCTTCGGACCCTACACATGCCAAAGGTGCTACTTCAATTCAAGCGCAAGCCCCTCCGTTGTAGCAAAACTTTAAAAAGCTATAAACAAAGTACCAAATTGGTTGCAGGTCAATATTTAAAAGTCTGATTGAATCATTCCACATTAGGTCAACATTCATCTTTTAAATGCTGGACTAGAAGCTCCAACATATGAACGGGTTCCGAAAAGAACAGCTTAACTTCTTAAACAACTATGCACAATTTTCTAACTCATCTCCTCAAATAATGACAGCTTCTACTATATGAAGCCCTGCGTGTTTTCTACTCCAATCACTTTCATAAGTGTTAACTTCAAATTGTTTCAACTAGAAAATCAGAATAATTTAGTTCTATTAATACTCCCTCTGTTCCAGTTTATGTGAACCTATTTTCTTTTTGGTCCGTTCCAAAAAGAATGACCCCTTTCTAAATTTAATAACAATTTAGCTTAAACTTACAATTCTATCCTTAATGAGAAGCTTTTATAACCACAAAAATACTCGGGGCCCCTTTTTGACTTATTTAGGACCACAAATTTTAAAAGTCTTCATTTTTACTTAAACTTCGTGTCTAGTCAAACAGGTTCACATAAATGGAACGGAGGGAGTAAGAAAGAGCAACATCAGGCCTCTTTCCTGTGACTGCCCCGCCTGTCTGCAGGGACCGCACATATTTCCGATGATTAATCCAGCAGCATTGTGCCTTTTCAGGTAACCATTCAGATGGCACGATCTCTTCAGACAATTTCCCGAAGCAACTTCTCTGACAAAATTCAGGTTACTAGTGCATTCTGACATGATTGCAATTGCAAAACTTCTCTGGTGACTTCCGACATGTTCTTAGGCAACATTTTTTATTTGCTTTAAAATAAGCAAACTCAAGTTGGTTTCCCCACCTTGAGTTTGAGGGCGCATGTTCAAAGTAAAGTGTGAACTGTGAAGGTTAGAATGTTAGAGTTAGAATACTAGAAAAGATTGGCTCTTAAAAAAGGTATAGGCACACTGGACAAATATCATATCTGTAATGTGGTTGAGTTTGCTAAAAATCAGGTATATCTAGTATTTATCTTATCATCAAATGAGCAATAGATGTCTTTCCTTCTCCTATTCTCACTTTCTTATTCTTTCACCGACACATTACCCGGAATGAACCCAAAATCAGAAATAGAGAGGAACCCCAAACTAAAAATATGAATAATAAAGGAAGACCAAAGGATTATCGTTGTTTGCTTATCTACTTCGTCTCACATTCCCAGCACAAGACCATGTCCTTTGATACTGCTCATGAACCTCACATCTTACTGACTATGGATGCTAGCGTTACATAATAGTTTGAGGTACTACCAGAACTTGCGAATTCGGAAAACTATAATAAGCTACACGTCTCACATAGTTTCATTCTCAAAAGTGAATCAGTCTCCCATAGTTACTCTATGAGAATTAGCATGCATTACTGCTGATTAGCTTAGCGAATTGTAAAACTGCAAATGGATAAGGTCAAGAACAGTCAACCAACATCTCCATCCGCAAGAGCAATAAGCCCCTGGCAACATGTGCTTATCTCCTTGTTGAAGCTCTCCTGAAACAGCCATCATACTAGTGATGACAGATCCCATGTCTCACACTCTCAGCAGATGGAAATCAATGGTTATATCCCTCTGCACATGTAGCCCTACCGTTCATATTCCTTGAAAACGTTCAGGGTAACCCATGTTTCTCCTTCAAGACAATTCATATTCACACACCTCATACCTAATAATGATGATGATGATGATGATGATGATCATAATATAATAATGATAATAAGAACAATAAAAAGGATAAAGAAAGATGCATTTCTGCCTTTGATAACATCTGCTCAAAACAAGCCAGAATTGGGTATTGCCATTGCTACGGCATATGTTCTATGAGCTCAAAGCTAAGAAAATCTTAATGTCACAGTCCTGCACTAGTCTGAAACAAATGATCCCTAAACTAATTCTTAAGCAATGCAAAATATATAATTGAAAGAAAGTTTCTGGACTTTCCACATGGCAGATAGTAGGGCACCTTTATCTAATTTACAATAAGCTACCACAAGAAACTAGAGAGAAAGGGAAAAGAGAATTTAAAAAAGAATAGGATGATACCGATATCAAGAGGGTCATGAGTTTCAGTATCAATCTGAAATTTGACTTCAGCTGAAGCAAGTGTCAGTGCACCCCTATCAATGCGTCTTTGCCTCATTATCTGCAAGTTTGGTCTCATAAGAATGACTTTAATATATTGTTACTAGAGCTGAAAGTCCAAAACTAAGAAGTTGCAACTATAGAAAAGAGAATAAAGATTAGGAGATCATCACCTTGGCTAACCCATTCAGATTTCGTAAATCTGAAGTTATTGGATCCACCAAGCGACTGGAATAACAGATATAACTTGTAAGTACAGGAACTACCGATGAAAAAAATGAGGGAAACAACAAAAGCACTGCAGTAGATAAATATGTATTCTTTTCAAAGTTTCAGAAGGATCGACATGTAAGCACCGAACAGTTTAAAGTCGAACTAGAAACAAACCCATAAGTTTATATTTTCAGTTTGAGTGGTTAAATGAAGAAGTAATTCACATAGCCGACCACAACTAGTTTGAGACTGAGGGTTAATAGTAGTTGTTGTCGATTGCTTCACCCGGTTGAGCCATCACTTCATCTACTTGTAATGAATTTTTTGTCAAAACTCAAAACAGTATGACAAACTGCAGGAATTACTTGGAAATGAGTACAATAACATATGGAGAAGAGCATCCTCAAGATGCTTCTCAACTTAAATCCAACTACAATACGGTTATTCAGTGGTGGAGACCCTAATTTTACAGTGGAAATTGTTATAGAAGTCTATGGCTCCAGAGAAGGTAGCATATTTCACTTAATATGCATGCAGAGAACCAAACTGAAAGCTTACAACCTAAGAAGAAAGAATTGCAAGATTCTTAGCTTACAAAAAACACGAGGAGAATGCGAACTACTTTTATCACATTGTGATTTTGACTGGAAGACGAGGTCATTGATGACTGCAGTATTCAACATCCGATATGTATCCAATACGTGTAATCTTAACATGTACTATGGCATGCTGAAAAATTGAAGATTAATAAGCAACTTCAAAAGTAGGAAGGAAAAAATATGGAGAACCTCGCCTTCTTGCATTTTGCAGTTATTATATGGATAAATAAGTAGGAAAACTTTTTAGGGAGTTGAGAGTCTGCATTCAAGGGTCAAAAGTTTTCTTTGTTTCTTTTGAATCCTTGGTGCAAAAGTGGTGTACCTGCCGTATAGATGGTTAGGTATTGGCAGGCTTCAAATACATGCTACAACACTTTAATAAAGCTAACACCACTTTGTGTGACATCAACGAAATCTTTTGGTTTATCAAGAAATGGTCAACAAATAAAGATAAATCTACCTTTCAAATATTTAAATGGGAAGATGAAAAGTCATGAGAAGATGGCAGAAGACCGGCAAAGAAAGAAAAGAATGTGTGAGACACTAGACATCTGAAATTTCTGTACTTTTTTTAACAGTTTAAGTGTCTGTACTTTCAGTGACAGAAAACTGGGTTCCCAATTTGATCTCGCGGAAGGTCTCATAACTTGAAGGATAAGGTTTCCCTATTTCCTGAGGGAAAAACAAAACAATGTAGACTGGAAAAAGCAGCAGCATTAATCTGACTAATATCAACACTTGCAACTTATTGAGGTATGAAACAAGAGGACTCCAGTTTCAGACAGTTAAGAACTTGAGACATCCACCCATTACTAGTGGAAACCATTAATAGTGAACTTAACCAAAAACTACTTCAGCTCACTTTTCATAAAGCAGCTTAAGATTTTCAATGTAGAAAGGTAACTGATTTGAGAAACCTTTAGGAAGTAAAATGAAGGTGACTGGAAAAAGCTCGCCAGAGTTTGAGGCCAGACAACTTCGCGACATGCTTTTCAACCTATATGTACGAAGTTGGTCAATTCCTAAAGAACATGAGAGATGATACTAAACTGGCCAGATGAACAACTGCAAAGAACACAAGAATGTATAGTTCACGATTCAACATGCATCTTTTGGTTGGTATGGATCGAAAGGAATCAGAGGTGCTTCGCGTATAAAGGCCAAATCTTTTGCACAAGCTCAAATACAAATGTTTAAACTTTTTGGCTTCTAGGTGCAACATATTAAATGTATATGTTTAGAAAGTTCTTTAAGACTTTCTCAGTTCCTTACATTTACATAAAGGAGACTGAGCTGTTTTTGCATTAAAAATCTTCATTAAAACAGGACACTCGCCATGGTGATTGAACCAGGTCCCGAAATACCCTTCAACAGATGATCCCCATGTGCACAAATCACCAGACATAAAAGAAGGCATAACAAATGACCAGACATCAAGGAAGGCATACGTTGATATATATGCTCATACTTTCGTACCACTCCACATATATTCATGAATTTTGAAAAGCACAAAGTGCTTGCATAAAACAGTAATACGTAGAAAGCAGGTTGTGAAGAGTGACCCAGCTAGCGTATAGAGCACAGACACAGTGGTTAATGGGCCATATGCATACCTGTTTAGCTAGTGCTCAAAGAGACTGTGTTTCATTCAAGATGTTTGAGAGGAAATGATGCTTTAGAATCTGATAAAGTATGACCAGAAAAGAGCCAAGCAGACAAAACATAAACAGAAACATCAAATAGGAGCACCTGTCATCCATTCTCGCTTGAGCCTCTACATAGGATAATGCTGCACAAGATTTAATCACGCTTTTAGTGTATCTAGTAGAAATAATCTCAGCATCAGGTGTCATTTCCTGAAAGACAAATAGCCGTACATTAGGTGACAATAAAGATGAATAGATTTTATATCATGGGGAAAAATATCAGAGTATGACCAGCAAGAGGGCAAAAACACATACAAATAAAAAAAAGCTGACAGGGACTGATGAAGTATGGCAGTATAGTTAAGGAGCAAAGTGGGAATGCTACAAAGTGTTTCATCAAGAATCCGCCTAAATATCTGCTTCATGGAAGAATTATTCACGACGGTCAACTTATACATGCATAAGGATCAGGCAAAAATCATTTTATTTTTGGCTGACAAATAGTTTACCCAATTCAACCAGGCACCTTGATCTAGGGGTTACCATCCAGTTGGTTGGGCCAGGACAAGGAACTAATTTTGAGTTTGAACTTGCATCAGCCTAAGACAGCTTTCGGTATTTATGCATTACGTTTGATATAGCAGCGTAAAATGTCTGATAATTAACATGCAGTTAGATGATTGACCATTAACTATGTCCATATAAACAAAACTACTGATTTCAGACTGGGGGAAATATTGTACGAACCTGTAGGTAGATAGAGGAAGAAAAATAACATAAAGAAACAGATAGCTAAATGGATACCGCCTGAGAGAGAGATAGAGAGAAGATCAACTCACTTCTAGCAAATATAATTTAAAAATCACATACCCAGATAACTGAGAAAGCTAGTCTTTCAACATCAGCACGAAGTGAACAAATATCTGCCAAGCAAAGGAAAAAAACATAACCTTAATTGGAAAAAGCTATGCATAACCATAAAGTAGATATTTTTGTACACAAATCGGAACGAATTACATATCCGAGCCATGTGACAAGAATAAACCATTCGGGCCAGTGCCATAAAAGTAAAATTACCTTCTGTAAGAGGTTTTGGAAGCATGTCGATTCGACGCTCCACAAGATATACAGAAGTGCCCCTTTGTGAAGCCTCATCATCGAGTGGAGTTCCAGGATGAACAAAATTAGTAACATCAGCAATATCTGATATGTATTAAAGACTACAACCAAACCTTTTCCATGGTTTCCATGATGTAAACATTATATTTTAAAAAAATTGTGGAGGACCGAAGGTAATGAAAGAAAAGAAAGAGAACAGTTTTAGTGGGTAAAAAAGCGCACAACCAGTATATCTGGGGCACAGGAAGATTTGGGAAGTCAGAAGCATCAAAGAAAATAAGAGATGGCATACAGTTATAAACTCATCATTAACTGATTGTACACATAATATTTCAGCCCCCTAACAAGTCTAATAAACCAAAGAGTAATTCGAACAGCCTCACATGCCCAAAACCCTCCTCACACCCCTCCTCCTCAAGGAGCTCACCGTCTCTTGAAGAGAAAATTAGCAAAAGAAATCAGTGTTAATTTTTGCAAATTCTAGCCAAAAGATGTCCAAATTAAACATGGATACGAACTCCCACTTCAAAATTTCCATTTGGAAGAGGCATACAATGCAATGCATCATCAATATCCCTGCATCCTGCGTCACGGAAAAGCAGAATTCTGTCTAAGATTGACATCGCATGTAGGAAGTAACTCATTATACTGGCATAAACTAAACGCCGGCGCTAGAGTTAAGAGGAAGACGTAAACCAAAGTTAAATTTGGGAACATACCAGGAGGGTCCACACTACATACACGCAGATGACGCAAATCCTGTCTAATAGGATTCGTCAAATCTGGAGAAGACACAGACCAAGGTAACGGTGGCAAGCATGCCAACACTTGAGCAGAAAATGGTCTGGCATCTATATCATTCTCTATTAATACCACCTAAAAGTGATTAGAGAACAAATTTAGTCGTGACTATTATTTATCAGCATCAACAAATAAATAAAATCCTAATAATTTAAGCATGTAAGATAATATAAAGGTAACTACAAGCAAAGGACAACAACACCCTTAGCACTTACTTGAAGGTTTTCAACCAAAAACCACAACAGAGAAACTACAAAGAGTCTAAAAAGTACATGACAGAAAGGTAGAGAAGGAAAATCTGTTTAAATTTTAAAAAAAAATGAATGACATTTTACCACATACCTCTGTTTCAGTATCCCTATCACCTATTTCTCCAATTGTCCTGACATAGTGACCCGTTGGATATCGGGACAAACGATCCCATGAATCAACCGCAACGATAATCCGCTTATCCAGCAAATTTCCCAATTGGCGAGTTTGTATCCGTATCTTAGGGATTCTGCGGTCTTTGGATACAAATAAGGCATGGGCAAGACCACCATTACCTCCTGGCATAGGCATTGGCTCCAAGGATCCACAGTAACTGCAGGAATGAAACAAATTATATACCAGATAAATGAAGACTTTGTTAATAGTGGAACTAGATAAAGCGATTTAGTACGAGTTCAGTGAGAGTGCATAAAGTCCAGAGACCATAGAACTTTTGCAGGATTAATTGAAGGGGCAGAACTTTCCAATCCCCTGCTACTTTGCAAACGGTTACGAAAATTGAGCCTTGGGCATCACTCAATCTCAAAGATACCACGAGAGGTAAGAAACAGTCACTAGAGAGATGAGTGATGCCTGAAAAGGCCCCAGCGAAAGAAGCGGCATCTAAACTATCCTGAGAGAGAGGAGCAATGCCTTGATTGGTCGTGGAGAGAGTAGCGGCACCAGACGGAAAATGGATCTTGGACCTAGCTCAACCTCAAAAGCCAACTCAAGAGCTAAATCCAAGACCATAAAAGGAGACAAAATATCGCACATTTGAAATGCCAAGGGCTGAACATCTGGATCGTGGAAATTATAATGATCCAAAGTTACTTTACTTCTTACCTTAAAATTTTAGGCCAGATGTGAATACTTTAACAAGAATATACATGCTTTAGACCAAGAAAAAGAATTTGACCTAACAGGCGCCCGGGTTTTGGGTTTTTTTTTGGCGGGGGG
>MU744764.1:62976-76266 GCA_026770625.1 Nicotiana glauca | reverse complement strand
GGGGGGAATAATTAAATAAACTTTTCTAACATTTAAAGCGTAAAAATGTAGTTCAAATGTGTAACAGAGTGGGTCCCATTAATTTTGAGTTCTTGACCGATCGAACAATATGAAAAAGTAGTTAATGGCTAGAAATGGTCATTGGCAAGCCCCAAAATGCAAACCAAAAGTGAAGAAGACTTTAACAGTTAAAAGTAATTGGTTTATTGAACATTATCAAAAGATTAGGCCAATACATTTTTAAGAAAATATATTTCAGGTCAGAATACTCAAAAGACTAGAGTTTCGTCTAGTCTTTCCGGTAGTAGTAGTAGTAGTACTTTTCCTATTCCTAGCCCCTTGCACATAGTGTGTCATTATTTCCAGCTAGATTGACTCTATTCTTATAATGTCGTATTCTTAGATCTATGTTAGTGCACGTTGCTCCATTTGCGCCCATGTCTAATTACCTTGTTGCTACTGTTTATTGCTTCATTTTTACTTCTCTTGAGCCGAGGGTCTTCCGAAAACAGCCTAACTACCATCATAAGGTAAGGGGTAAGGTTTGCGTACCCTTTACCCTCCCCAAACCCCACTTGTGGGATTTCAGTGGGTCTGTTGTTTTTGTATATTTCAAGTTAGAAAATGAAGAGCGTGGAACATTTTTTCAAACATTTTTTCCATTTCGTAAAATTAACAATTTGAAAAATGAGGAATAAACATTAAACAATATAACCAAGGACAAATATCAAGTTCGACCCCAGACATGGACATCGTGGTAAAGGTTCCTTAAATCAAATGAACTCGACCATGCTGCAGGGTGGCGACCTATTTGGAGGAACCAAGTGGATATCCTTTTTCTAATTATAAAAAGGATACAATCTTTTTTTACAAGAGAAAAGATATTGTATTCTAAAGGTGATAGGATATCTCATCTTAAAATTTTCGATAACTTATTTGCTGATTCAGGCCAGAACCAGCATCGGACAATTGTTTTTGAAAGTATCTCCTGAAATGGAAGAAACTTCTGTGCCAGCTTCTTTAAATGTATTTTTTGGATTTTCTGAAAACGTGATTGTATAATGCATGGACATTTGAAAATATCCTTTTAGGTGCTTTTAAAAAACAAAAATTGGGAAAGAAATCCTTTGAAATTACGCTAAAACCCCACTGAATTATTTTATCAGAAGAAGAACTTCAAGGACCAAAAAGTATTTATCTAAGAGTTCTCCCAATGACTATCCAAAGCCAGCATATAATACAACAATAACTTACGAGTGCCAGTTCCGCTTTATGATCCCAACAACACGTCCAGTTGGGCGAGAAGGTTTCATTTCCTCGGATGCAGGTTGCCCTTGATTCAAAACTCTAGGAGCATCATCAGCGCTATTTGGAGCTAAATGAACATCTTCTTCTTCGTCTTCAGGATACAAAATAGTTATGAGATTCACATGAATTTAAAGTTTTTGCACCATAATGAAAGCAAGCAAGGACAATCGTGATGGACTGGACAGACACGCAGGAGAAGAGGGACAAGTTCAAAATCACTATTTCGTTTTGCATGGAATTTATAAGATATTAATTTGAATTGAATAATTCATTCATAGTAAGAAAAAATATTAAAGTAGTTCCCCGAGGAGTAAGTTTAAAGATGAGCTATTACAGTAAAAATAATATGGAATGACTCAAGTTACTGAATTTTGTAAAATCTGTATAAGTAATTAATAATTAGAAGTGGGTCAAACGTCCTGAAATAGAAATGTAATCCCATAAATAGTAGGCAAGGAATACTGAAATTTTCCTTCATATCATAGAAAGTGAACCACTTTGTATCATCAGTTTTGGTTCAACAAAAACTAAAAAGCTCTGAAATCCGTCATGACTGCAAGCATTAAGTAAGTAAGTAGGCTTATGAGACAGAAAAAACACCAAAAATGGAAAAATTTTCTAAAATCTCATAGACCCACCTGCGCTGCCTCAACAAACTACAGTTTTTTCCAGACCAAAAAAAAAACAAAAGATCACCATAATGGGTTAGGCTCACATTAGCCTTTTCTCAGACAAACCAAAAAACTTTGAAATCTGGCATGGCTGCAGGCATTAGTTAGCCTTATGAGACAGAGAAACACTAAAAATGGCAGCCGCCATGCCAAGCTACAGTTTTTTCAGGCAAAAACTAAAATATCACCATAATGGGGTAGGCTCATATTAGCCTTTTCTCAGAAAAAAAAAAAAAAAAAGCTTTGAAATCGTCATGGCTGCAAGCATTAGTTAGCCTTATGAGACAGGGAAGTAACACCAAAAACAGATTTTTTTCCAAAATCTCATAGACTCACCTGAGCTGCCACGCCAGGCTACAGTTTTTGCAAGACAAAAAAACAAAATATCATCATAACTGGTTGATGTGCCGGGGAATTTCGGCATATTTCAATACTAATTGCTTAGATTTTAGCTTGTTTTAATGCAATTATCTCCTTTACTTATATAATTTTGGTGTTTCTACAGTACATAAGAACTAAGGACCCAAGAGCATGGAAATGAAAGCAAAAAGACAAGAAAAGAGCAAAATGTAGCAAAAATGTGGTTCTGCGACGCATTATGAGACCGCAGACCACATATGCGAGCCGCATAATCAACACTCATATCGCAGACAAAAGCAGAGTTCTGGGCAAATCTCAAGTCAAGAATGCGGTCCATTATGCGACCGCAGAACCTGTCTGCGAGCCGCAAAGTGGACCGCAAACCAACCATGAAGGTTGCTGAAGGACGAATGTGCGATGCAAAATGCGATCGCATTTCTACAATGCGAACCGCGGATCTGGAATGCGATGAAGATCTGTAAACTAGGGTTCCAGTCTGCGGTGGGGATGTCCAAAATGCGGACCGCATGTACGCTTTGCGACAAGAATGCGGTCACATTTCTGACCTAAAAGGGTAATTTTGTCCGTTTTCTGTCTCGATTTTCAGTCCACTATAAATTTTTGTGGGCTCATCTTGTCTAGTTTTTGAGCTACATTCCAAGACTTAAATATTCTTCACTTTTGGCATCCTGTGGGTCAAGAATCTTCACTTTGTAAGCTTTATAGCATTTATTACTCTCTTGCATTTGTATTTTAGTATGAGTAGCTAACTCTAAATACTAAGGTTGTGGACCCTAAAGGGGTTTTATGTTAATGGGTGTTTAACATTGAATATACAATGGTTGGTTGATATTTATTTACTTCTCATTCTTCATTTATTGTTGGTGATTGCAAACATTAACAAGTGCCATTAAATTCTTCCTTTGCTTGGGAAAGTGGGTTAGAATTTGGTAGAAGTAAATATCAAAGACTCAAGGCTTTAACCCTTGTTTAATAAAATCGCTTAGGAATAAGTGGGTTTTATTTGGCATATATTGATTGTTATTAATTGCAACTCTTTTACATTTGGGAAAATTATACTATTGGTAAAAATATTGGGTAGTCACTTAGACATCATTTGCATATCAAAAGGACCTTCCATGAGAAATATATCATATTAACACCGATAGCATTACACTTCATTAAAGGGGGGCACAACCTTGGTTTCTTTAATTCAATTAATTACACTCTCAATATTCCAACTAGTTGTTACTTCAAAACAAACTCAATCCGTACTCTTGTGACTATTAATTCACACTCTTGTTACCATTAACTGGATTGAATTACGACTTTAGTCGAGCAACACTATTTCAGTAATCTTTTCACACCTATTCCCTGTGGGATTCGACCCCAACCTTGTTGGGTTATTATATTTGACATCGACCACCTTACACAATTTATTAAAGTGTAATTTGAGCGTATCAAATTTTGGCGTCGTTGCCGGGGAATACGGTTTTGAAATTACTATTTACTGAGTGCTTTACTTACGTCTTATTCTATTCCATCACACTTTGTTTGCTTTGCTTGGTGTTGATAGGAAAACATGTCTGATTCTGGCGATGAAGTAGAGACAGAACTGGGAGAGAATCCCTTTGCAAACATCGAAGAGTACATTGAGGATACAAACGCTATTGTACCTCCAGCTGTTGGCATTGCAACGTTCAAAGTGGAACACGGTTTAATCCTTATGCTCAAAGCAGAGGGGTTTAATCCTTCCTCTGACTCCTCCTCCTCAAACTCGGTAGATCGTCCGGAAGCCTCCTCATCAGGAATGTCAATGCGTATGAGGGGAGCTAGAGGCTTGGGAGGCCCGGCTGTAGGAGGAGCAGTGTCAGTCATAAGTGTAGAGAAATCAAGGCCCAAGTCCGGAGTTGTTGTGCCTGTAACCTGATCACCATATGTGGGAAGGAGGGATGATAGATCGAACTCCAAGTTCTGCATCTTTTGGAGCTCGGTCTTCACAGAAGCAACCTGCTCCTTGAGGCCAGGCAACCCACTAACTTCACCCCGCTCTATCTTCTCCACCCTCAACTCAAGTTGCTGCAAACGATCCTCATACACTGACTGTTTCTGTTGGAGGGTTGTCACTGCGGATTGCATAGGAGTCAGGGCTTGCTTTATGAGATTGGGCAATGTCTTCAAAAGCTGGTCTACCTTGGCATTGGCATGCTGAGCCAGTAGACCAAGCTTTGAGACAGCAGGAATGGCAATAGCAGGCTGGACAGTGGTGGATTGAGAAGCAGGCTCTGAATTGGAAGTGAAGGCCACAATAACCTGAGGAGTCACCGAAGTCTGGGAGTCGTAGTGCTCTAGATCAATTGGATCCTGAACCTGTGGTGGGGCAGCAGCATCAGCGATACGAGTGATATCAATATCCCTCGTCTCCTTTCCGGTTTTGTCATAGTGTGGCATGAGGGGAACTTTCACAGCTTTACAAAGGGCTGTGATCAGGCACGGGAAAGGAAGTGAAGTGGAATGCTGCGTTGCCCGGATCCCTATTTCTTGGAAGATCAACGCTCCAACATCTATCTTGATACCAGTCATGATACAGGCAATGAGAAGGACCTTCTCAATGGCTATTTCAGTCTCATTCCGAGTTGGTACCAATCGAGAAGTAACAAAACTGAGCTAGTAGCGACCCTCTCTCGTGAGATCCTCCTTATATATCTTGTGCCGAGGGTTGATCCAAGCGGGAGTCCCCTTTGCTATCACTGACGCAATCCACCCACGTTCATTTTCCCTATTCGCAAATTTAGCATTGTATTCAGCAGTGCCTGCTTTCCAACCAGGGACGTATAACTTATTTATGGCGTCAGTGTCGCAGAACACACTCTTCTCCCGAACTAGGACAGTATCAGTGAAAATTCTGTTGCGTTTGTGGTGCGTTGTCCTAAAGGCTCCATAGGAAGCCAGTGGCGTACGCAGAAAATTTTTAAGCGGTGTCACCATTTTAGACGTGAACAAATAAAAAAAAATATTGTAATAATATCATATTTAACAAAAACATTCAAGAAAATGAAATAATACAACGTACAAGCATCCTTCAATTTATAAAATGTATTGTGCTAGTAAAGTAGTACAAAAGTATTAAAAACAAAGAATGAGGCTATAGAGGTTCGAACTCAAGTCCCTGCTAAGAAATATTCATGTTTTGACCGGATAAGCTAGACACCTCTTTGTGACAAGTGGTGTCACTTATTTGATATTACCGTTTTTCCTGTTTTTTTATTTGAATTATATATAAACAATTAGTAAAGATATTCGACGAAGCGGTGTCACGTGACACCTCTTGGCCTAAGGTAAATCCGCCCCTGGAGGAAGCATAGAATTCCCTCATAAGGGTCTCATTGTACTCCGTGGGTGGCTCAGTGAAGCACTCCCATCTCCGTGTTTTTATGTTCTCCAGTATATGGGGGTACTGGTCTTTCAACCCGTTCAGGCTCAATTGTTTTTCGGCCAGGATTTTGCGCTTGGTGAGCCCTTCTCTATATAGTTTCCTGGACCCCTCAACCCCAAATCGGAGTTGGAAGTCTTCTCCTCGTTTCCTTCTCTCTTCAGCCTCTAAATTGACTGATGGCCTGGGCTCCTCCTCCTCAGACTAGGAGGGGCTTGGCACATTTTCCTCTATCCGCAAACACTTTGCCTGAAATGCTTGGCGACTGGTGGAAGCCCTTTGTTGTGACGTTGGCCAAGCATCGCTCCAATGGCTACACCACTGGTGTCACACAAGAGCTCGAAAGGAAGAGACCAATCGGGTGTGACAATAATAGGTGTCGTGGTGAGTCTCAGCTTTAATTCCTCAAAGGCTTCGAGGCATTTCTCATCAAACACAAACTTGGCATCTCTTTTCAAGGAGTTTGCACATAGGATTAGCAATCTTGGAGAAGTCCTTGATGAAGCGCCTATAAAACCCGGCATGACCCAAGAAACTTCGAACACCTTTGACGAAGGTAGGTGGAGGAAGTTTAGAAATAATCTCAATTTTAGCCCGGACAACCTCAATGCCATTCTTTGAAATTTTGTGCCCCAGTACGATGCCTTCATCCACCATGAAATGGCATTTCTCCCAATTTAGCACAAGGTTGGTTTCCTCACATCTCTTGAGCACTTGTCTAAGATTGTTAAGACAATGCTCAAAAGAGTCACCTACTACCGAGAAGTCATCCATGAAGACCTCTAGAAAATCCTCCACCATGTCGGAGAAAATGGACATCATGCACCTTTGAAAGGTAGCCGGAGCATTGCACAAACCAAATGGCATCCGACTAAAGGCAAAAGTTCCATAGGGGCAAGTGAATGACGTTTTCTCTTGATCTTCCAATGTGATGTTGATTTGGTTGTAGCCGGAATATCCGTCAAGGAAACAATAGAATGGCCTTCCCGCTAGCCGATCAAGCATTTGATCAATAAAAGGCATAGGGAAATGGTCTTTGCATGTGGCACTGTTGAGCATTGTCTTAACAATCTTAGACAATTGCTCAAGAGATGTGAGGAAACCAACCTTGTGCTAAATTGGGAGAAATGTCATTTCATGGTGGATGAAGGCATCGTACTGGAGCACAAAATTTCAAAGAATGGCATTGAGGTTGACAGGGCTAAAATTGAGATTATTTCTAAACTTCCTTCACATACCTGCGTCAAAGGTATTCGAAGTTTCTTGGGTCATGCCAGGTTTTATAGGCGCTTCATCAAGGACTTCTCCAAGATTGCTAATCCTATGTGCAAACTCCTTGAAAAAGATGTCAAGTTTGTGTTTGATGAGAAATGCCTCGAAGCCTTTGAGGAATTAAAGCTGAGGCTCACCACGGCACCTATTATTGTCACACCCGATTGGTCTCTTCCTTTCGAGCTCATGTGTGACGCCAGTGGTGTAGCCATTGGAGCGATGCTTAGCCAACGTCACAACAAAGGGCTTCCACCAGTCGCCAGGCATTTCAGGCAAAGCGTTTGCGGAAAGAGGAAAATGTGCCAAGCCCCTCCCAATCTGAGGAGGAGGAGCCCAGGCCATCAGTCAATTTAGAGGCTGAAGAGAGGGAAACGAGGAGAAGACTTCCAACTCCGATTTGGGGTTGAGGGGTCCAGGAAACTATATAGAGAAGGGCTCACCAAGCGCAAAATCCTGGCCGAAAAACAATTGAGCTTGAACGGGCGGAAAGACCAGTACCCCCATATACTGGAGAACATAAAAACACGGAGATGGGAGTGCTTCACTGAGTACAATGAGACCCTTGTGAGGGAATTCTATGCTTCCTATGGAGCCTTTAGGACAACGCACCACAAACACAACAGAATTTTCACTGATAATGTCCTAGTTCGGGAGAAGAGTGTATTCTGCGACACTGACGCCATAAATAAGTTATACTTCCTTGGTTGGAAAGCAGGCACTGCTGAATACAATGCTAAATTTGCGAATAGGGAAAATGAACGTGGGTGGATTGCGTCAGTGATAGCAAAGGGGACTCCCACTTGGATCAACCCTCGGCACAAGATATATAAGGAGGATCTCACGAGAGAGGGTCGCTACAAGCTCAGTTTTGTTACTTCTCGATTGGTACCAACTCGGAATGAGACTAAAATAGCCATGAGAAGGCCCTTCTCATTGCCTGTATCATGACTGGTATCAAGATAGATGTTGGAGCGTTGATCTTCCAAGAAATAGAGATCCGGGCAACGCAGCATGCCACTTCACTTCCTTTCCCGTGCCTGATCACAGCCCTTTGTAAAGCTGTGAAAGTTCCCCTCATGCCACACTATGACAAAACCAGAAAGGAGACGAGGGATATTGATATCACTCGTATCACTGATGTTGCTGCCCCACCACAGGTTCAGGATCCAATTGATCTAGAGCACAACGACTCCCAGACTCCGGTGACTCCCCAGGTTACAGTGGCCTTCACTTCCAATTCAGAGCCTGCTTCTCAATCCACCACTGTCCAACCTGCTATTGCCATTCCTACTGTCTCAAAGCTTGGTCTACTGGCTCAGCATGCCAATGCCAAGGTAGACCAGCTTTTGAAGACATTGCCCAATCTCATAAAGCAAGCCTCGACTCCTATGCAATCCGCAGTGACAGCCCTCCAACAGCAACAGTCAGTGTATGAGGATTGTTTGCAACAACTTGAGTTGAGGGTGGAGAAGATAGAGCGGGGTGAAGTTAGTGGGCTGACTGGCCTCAAGGAAGAGGTTGCTTCTATGAAGACCGAGCTCCAAAAGATGCAGAACTTGGAGTTCGATCTATCATCCCTCCTTCCCACAGATGGTGATCTGGTTACGAGCACAGCAGCTCCGGACTTGGGCCTTGATTTCTCTACACTTATGACTGACACTGCTCCTCCTACAGCCGGGCCTTCCAAGCCTCTAGCTCCCCCCATCCGCATTGACATTCCTGATGAGGAGGCTTCCGAACCGAGTCTGAGGAGGAGGAGGAGGAAGGTGAGGAAGAGGTGAGTTCTGGATTTTCAGACGATGATGGCCCTCAGGACAAGGGCAAGCAGATTCTCACTCCGACTGTTGAGGAGCTGGAGCGAGCACAGCTCAAGATAACAATGGAACAATCGCTAGTAGATTTGGCCGCCACTGCAGATCCATCGGCCACTCAGCCATCATTGGGCGAGGCTAGCAGCTCACAGGTCCCAGCTCCAATTATGGACCCGCCAGAGATCCCTCCTGCAGTTGTGATTCCTCATCAGGCCGAGCTTTCAGTCCCAGTTCCAGCATCAGAGAGTGAACCTCCCAGCACAGAGCAGGCTACTGACTCTCATAGTGCTTAGTGCGCCTCAGGGAGCCCCTTGCACTCTGTCTTTGTTTTTCTTCATTGGGGGCAATGCATGATCTTCAGTTGGGGGGGTAGCCTTGTGATGATATTTTGGTAGCCTTGTGATAGTTTTTGTGACATTAGAAACTGTTGTACATATGTATTCCTTTGTGTTAGACGTAACTTATGTACTCATGTGTAGTTTGTACCATGAATATGTTAACATGATTTTCGAACATAAATTGTGTTGTGTAGTTTGTACTATGCTTATATTAGTATTTATGATACCCTTGTGCGTGCATAAAAGAAAAGTAACAAAAATAAGTAGATGGTAGTTAGTAATTAATTCCTCTTGGTTTTTCTTATCCAGGTTCTTTTCCAAGGGTGTAATAGTAGAACCGGGACAGTAAAATGAAACATATTGACTGGTCTGGTGTAACTGTTTAGTCTCAAACATGTGTGTCTGTATATAGCATATACCCTTCCACATATATATATATATATATATATATATAAAAAAGAGAAATCAACTATGTGAATTTGAGGCTCGCTCTGTGACTCTCTGTCTACCTAGAGTTATACGTATATATATGATGAAAGCTTTGAGTTGCCTAGTGTTGACTCGAGGGCTTCAAAATATGCGAGCCAAACAATTCGTGCGCCGTGTGTGTGTGAGTTCTTTGTGTAAATAATTCTTGTGTTGCTTCGACCATCTAGACCTTGCCCGGTTGGTTTTTCGATGCTTATAATAACTATACTTGGTTGGAGAAATGACCTTAGGCAATCTTTGTGATTTTTGGAAAACCAGTTAGCCTTTCAAGCCGCCAATTGTACAGATAGTATCCCTAGTCCCCATTTGAGCCTTTAGCTTTTTCTTTGGCCAATTCAATACAAACCTTTCTCCTTTTTGAACCCGGCCCTCCTTGAAACATTGAGAATGAGGCTAAAAGCCTAAGTTGGGGGTGTAATGTCAAAATGGAAATTGGTAAGGTTGTACATTGAGTGTAGGATCATATACCTCAAAATGTTTGTATTAAGTTATTCAAGCTGCAAAAGAAAAATAAATATATAAATTTTTTAAAAAAATATGTATATAAAAAAAAAGAGGAGAGAATTTGTATGTATATAAATAATGGAGCCTTGGAGAAAATTAGAGAGGTATTTAAGGTGGTTCTACATTGAGAACCAGATGCCAATGAGGCTATGTGGGTTGAAGAAAAACAAAGTGCAAAAAGAATGAAAAATGTGAGTAGTGTTCAAGGAGGGTGAAGTCACTTTTATCCAAATGCTTATCCGACCCTTTCCTAAACCTACATTACAAGCCAAAAAAGTCCTTATGGGATCTCCAACCGAGTGTTCGTACAATAAAGCGATGAATTAAAATAAGGGCAAGCCCATGGTATGATATGTTGAAACACTTGAAACTCTTTCATGAGAGTGAGTGTCTTTGTGAATTCGTCCCTTCTGTGTTGTTGACATTGTACATATTGTGATTTTGGGACTTTCTTTCTAGTGAGGGCACATGAATTGCAAGCATTGAATAAAAGTTGAGTTTTTGAGTCAAATGCAACAATTGCACTCAGCTGAGGGTAGCACTTAGTCACCTTGTCCGAGGCTCAAAATTCACAAGTTGATTAGCTTTCCTTGTATATATTGATTGGTTCAGGACGGGTAAAACAATAGAAGTCACATGCTTGAAGTACTAGCAACAAACACCACTCATGGTCATTTTGGTTCATGTTCTGTAAATAGAGTCTAGAATAGGATAGTGTCGTGTTAATTGCTTGAGGACAGCAAGAGTTTAAGTTGGGGGTGTTGATGTGCCGGTGAATTTCGGCACATTTCAATACTAATTGCTTAGATTTTAGCTTGTTTTAATGCAATTATCTCCTTTACTTGTATAATTTTGGTGTTTCTACAGTACATAAGGACTAAGGACCCAAGAGCATGGAAATGAAAGCAAAAAGACAAGAAAAGAGCAAAATGTAGCAAAAATGCGGTTCTGCGACGCATTATGCGACAGCAGACCACATATACGAGCCGCATAATCAACACTCATATCGCAGACAAAAGCAAAGTTCTGGGCAAATCTCAAGTCAAGAATGCGGTCCATTATGCGACCGCAGAACCTGTCTGCGAGCCGCAAAGTGGACCGCAAACCAACCATGAAGGTTGCTGAAGGACGAATGTGCGATGCAAAATGCGATCGCGTTTCTACAATGCGAACCGCGGATCTGGAATGCGATGAAGATCTGAAAACTAGGGTTCCAGTCTGCGGTGGGGACGTCCAAAATGCGGACCGCATGTACGCTTTGCGACCTAAAAGGGTAATTTTGTCTGTTTTCTGTCTCGATTTTCAGACTACTATAAATAGCTTTATGATGTTTTTGTGGGCTCATCTTGTCTAGTTTTTGAGCTACATTCCAAGACTTAAATATTCTTCACTTTTGGCATCTTGTGGGTCAAGAATCTTCACTTTGTAAGCTTTATAACATTTATTACTCTCTTGCTTTTGTATTTTAGTATGAGTAGCTAACTCTAAATACTAAGGTTGTGGACCCTAAAGGGGTGTTATGTTAATGGGTGTTTAACATTGAACATATATATAATGGTTGGTTGATATTTATTTACTTCTCATTCTTCATTTATTGTTGGTGGTTGCAAACATTAACAAGTGCCATTAAATTCTTCCTTTACTTGGGAAAGTGGGTTAGAATTTGGTAGAAGTAAATATCAAAAACTCAAGGCTTTAAACCTTGTTTAATAAAATCGCTTAGGAATAAGTGGGTTTTATTTGGCATATATTGATTGTTATTAATTGCAACTCTTTTACATTTGGAAATATTATAAAGAGGAAATACCACCCAACTATTGGGAAATATTGGGTAGTCACTTAGACATCATTTGCATATCAAAAGGACCTTCCATTAGAAATATATCATATTAACACGAATAGCATTACACTTCATTAAAGGGGACACAACCTTGGTTTCTTTAATCCAATTAATTACACTCTCAATATTCCAACTAGTTGTTACTTCAAAACAAACACAATATGTACTCTCGTGACTATTAATTCACACTCTTGTGACCATTAACTGCATTGAATTACGACTTTAGTCGAGCAACACACTATTTCAGTAACCTTTTCACACCTATTCCCTGTGGGATTCGACCCCAACCTTGTTGGGTTATTATATTTGACATCGACTGTCTTACACAATTTATTAAAGTGTAATTTGAGCGTATCACTGGGTAGGCACAAAACACCATTTTCTCAGACAAAAACCAAAAAACTTCGAAGTCCGTCATGACTGCAAGCATCAGTTAGCCTTATGAGACAGAAAAAACACCGAAAATGAAATTTTTTCCAAAATCTCATAGACCCACCTGAGCTGCCACGCCAAGCTACAGGCTTTTTTCAGATAAAAACCAAAAAATAACCGTAATGGGGTAACCCATATTAACCTTGTCTCAGACAAAAACCAAAAAGCTTTGAAATCCGTCATGACTGCAAGCATTAAGTAGGCTTACGAGACAAAGAAGAAACACCAAAAATGGAACTTTTTCCAAAATATCATAGACCCGCTTGAGCTACCACGCCAAGCAACAATTTTGACAAAAAGTTACTGCAATGGGGTAGGCACACATTAGCCTTTTTCTAAGAAAAAAAAAGCTTTAAATTCCGTCATGGCTGCAAGCATCAGTTAGCCTTATGAATCAGTGAAAAAACACCAAAAATGGATTATTTTTCTAAAATCTCATATACCCACCAGAGCTGCCACGCCAAAGTTACAGTTTTTCAGAAAACAAAAAAACAAAATCACCATAATGGCTACACTAATATTAGCCTTTCCTCAGACAAAAACCAAAAACTTTGAAACCCTTCATGGCTGCAAGCATTAATAGGCTTATGAGACAGAGAAGAAACAGCAAAAAAGAATTTTTTTTCAACATCTCATAAGCCACCTGAGCTGCCATGCCAAGCTATAGTTTTTTCGCAGGAAAAAACCAAAAACTACCATAATGGGGTAGCTCATATTAACCTTTTCTCAGACAAAAACCAAAAAGCTTTGAAATCCGCCAGCTTATGAGACAGAGAAGAAACACCAAAATGAAATTTTTCCAAAATCTCATAAGCCCACATGAGCTGCCACG
>MU744764.1:47137-62716 GCA_026770625.1 Nicotiana glauca | reverse complement strand
CACGGTTAATTCAGGTTTTACCCAGTCCGATGGCCCTCAGAAATTGTTTGCACCCAGTGGGTTTCGAACTTGAGACCTTGAAAGGGAGCAAACCCCAAGGCTCAAGTCTATTGCCACCAGGTCAACCCCTGCTACAGTTTTTTCAGCTCAAAAAAGCATGTTTGGTTCATCTACCACAGAAGACAAAATCTTCACAGCCTTATTGCATATAAAGTGGACCAGAGAGAGTAATAAGAATAAGAAATAAAGGCCATGTGTAATTTCACCCTAAGGGTGATCTGGTGAAAGGAAAAAGAGGAAGGTCAAGATACACCTCTTGAAAGTATTTTTACTCTTGACTGCCGGTGATGGTGATGTTGGAAGGTGGAGGCTTGGAAGGTTGAATGGAAGTTGGGTAAAAAGTTAAGGGGTGGTAAAGGGTAACTTCAAGCCACGTGTTGGAGACGAGACAATTAAGTACTCCCTCCGTTTCAAATTAAATGAGGTAGTTTGACTCGGCACGGAGTTTAAGGAAAAAAAAAAGAAAGACTTTTGAAATTTGTGGTTTTAAAAGCTCAAGGGATAAAACTTTGTGGGGCCATGACTATTGTGTGGTTATAAAAGCTTCTCATTAAGGGTAAAATGGGTAAAATGAGGAGCTTAAGTTGAATTGTTTCCAAATTTAGAAATGTGTCATTTATTTTGAAACAGACTAAAAAGGAAAGTAGCACATTTAATATGAAACGGAAGGAGTACTAATTAGTTCGATTCAACAGTTTTGCGTAAGTCAATAAGGGCATATAGACCACTTCTGTAACGGCAAGGACATGATTGACCCAGACTGTTAATGGAGTGGCATATCTAGATCATTTTGCATACTTCAAGAGAAAATTTGACATTTTCACGCATGTCCATTAAAGAAAGAAAGTGGACGGACCTTCATCAGCTACAGCTAATGCCAAGGACTTCTCCTCCTGCCACTGTTCTTGAGGCAAAAGCTCAACCGCCACTATATCACCATCAAAAGCCCTATTCATATTTGCGCGCCCGTATATAATTATCTCATCACCAATGCTTTCACTACCAACATATGCTTCAAATGGATTAAAACGGTTAACACGAAGTTTCCCCTGGTGGAGAAGTCCTCGAAGCAAACCCGAAGTAATTTCTGACATGGGTTTATGCTACAGAAAGCATGAATAACAGACAAGTTTAGAAGGTCATAGCCTTAAAAACAACACCAACAAAATAGTTTAAACAAATTTTACTAAGCAGTTAAAAATACCTCATTGTAAATGACTTTTCGCTTTGAAGGCCTCAAATCCTCAACATCCTCCATATTAACTTCTTCAGAAGGAGGCTGAACTATTAGGTCAAGCAATTCCGCCTGACCAAGCGACTTTACATAACACTCAACTGAGATCAATGGAAGTAAGTCAGTAAAGACTCCTGAAGATGAATTTAACTGACTAAGCAAGTGCAACCGGTAACTCGAGAAAACTCTTTACACAGTAACGACCAATGAGAACTTTCACAAACATTAACAGAAGCCCCTCTGTGTCCAAATCAATACAGCCACAGTATCATACTACTGAATGATTGAAATCATACAACTACAAGCAACTTCTACCTGTCTCTGCAGAAATGCCCTCATCAATTGCCTTCTTCTTGTTTTCTCTATCATTCGTAATTAGCAAGACACTTACTGCGCTGCCAAGATGATCTTGATACCATTTAGCTGCGACCCTAATAGCTGAACCACCAAAAAGTGCCAAAGTTTGTCAATCTACTGGTGCTTACAAACAAAAGCATTCAACTTTAAGAATAGGTAGAAGCCATAATGTGAAGACCATTAAGAGACAGACGACCAAGGTTCTCGATTATACTTTGCCAAATCATGTTAACCTTTCCCGCTCTGCTTCTTGTCTATGAAACTTAATATAGCTCGAATTATATAGAGTTTTGCACTCAGATAATCAAACTTGAAGAGATCATGAAGCTTTACTAGAGACAACATATAAAAAATACGGAGACAAAAAAAAAATTAGGTGAGATACTCCAGTAGAGGACAGGATGATAAAGGACAATATTATTTTTAAGACCAGTACATAAGAGACAAATTACCTACCTAATTAGGATTCTGATAGACTGAATATTTTCCAGGGGAGGACATTACTGCATGATAATATTTCTATTATTTAACACCGGATAGAAAGATGGAACAAAAATACTTGTATTATTACACTTGGATAAACATCAAAAGGACCCAAAAATACCCTTCATGTTAATTCAGAGGTTCTTATTCTGTCATCGTCCAGATCTCCACAGAAAAAAAACCTAAAAAACAAAGTGTTCCACTCCTCAGTGCACCTCAGAACTCAAGACATCCTTAGCGTGGGTCTGTGAGAGAAATAGGCAAGGAGATACCTTCACTTTTCTAGTGATTGATTTTCCCCAAATTTAGTAACTTTATAGCCCTAGCTATTACATCGCATTTAGAAACTGAAAGCAATGAAGTCAAGCATTCTATTCCTCACTTCGTATTGCCATTGATAATTCAAAATATCCAGTTAGCTCCTCTCATTTGAAAATATCAGACGGGAACCGCAGGAGCAAAACTTTCTATTGTAAAGTGTAGATTCTTAATCCAAGATACTACACTGCTGTTCAAAACTAGGGATATAATTGTAGACAAAATCTTATTCAATTGAAAACAAACACATTCTACTTCCCTTTTCTTTTTTTGATAAAGTAACAAACACATTTTACAATACATATAGGATATCCAACTTCAATAAAATGAACCAAATGTCCAATAAGAAATGCATCTGAACTAAAATAATTCAATGATAATTAATCTCCGTACTACAATCCCTATATAGTACTCGATTCAAATGACCCTAAGTAGCTAGATTATAGTGCAATGGGGTCTTCCAGTCCCAATCAACAGTTAGAACTGAAACAGTAACTAATAATTGCAGCACGACTATTTAAAATACTGCGTACTATAGAACAGGAGCATAGTCCCTTGTACATAGGCTACTGACTAGCCCAGTTCTCATCAAACATGCAAGTAAAAACGTACAGTTATTTGTTCCTTACTGATCAAACACATATGTGTAGCCTTTAATGAACTTTTCTTTTTCATGGACCTTTATGCACTTAATAAACATGCAATGTAAGTATGACCTTTAATTTGCTTAACATAAGCATAACTATAGGATCTAGAGAAACTAGGATGGAAGGGCCCAGACAGCTAGTGGAAGGATAATGCAGAAATGCATGGCAAAAAATATTCTAGAAAAACAATGAAATACATCTTTAATTGCAGCTATACAAAGTTGAACAGACAAACCTCTATCATTCCGATCATTCGGGCTTTCACCAGCCATGGCCTCCACATAAGTATCCCTGAACAATGTGCAGATGAAGGAATATTGTTCATCAGATTTCAGTCTTGGCTGTAACCAGTAGCTATAGATGTCTAGTAGTGTTATGGATCATGTAAGTGGATCGTACAAAAGGAACACCCAGGTGGTTTTTGTTTTTATTTTATAGCTCAAGGTCAGCCATGAAATCCCTAATTATAGCAGTAGACACTATTCTACTTATCCAAAAAAAGCCATCTGTAGCAATCAGCAAAGCTGCGAGAGGGAGAGCTAACATCAGGACAAGTGGGCAAATGGAGTTTGCCTACTTGACTTGCATCTGCCTTCTGATCTTATGCAACTCTTTACACGGAAAAGATGACAGATTTTAAAAATAGTCTGAAATAGTGCTACACTCTCTTCATTGCAACTAAAGGGAGCATTGACCGTAGAGTTTTCAGCAAGTGCGACACTCTTTTCATTGAGAGCTAGTCATGGACATACAACTAAAGGGACCAATGAAGTAATTAGTTTTTTCCTGCCTGGTGTGATAAACAGTATACCTTCTTATCCTACCTCTTTTTCTCGTTGTCTTTCTAAAATTCAACACTCTATTCCCTCTTTTTCCTGCCCGGTGTGATAAACAGTATACCTTCTTATCCTACCCCTTTTTCTTGTTTTCTTTCTAAAATTCAACACTCTATTCCCTCTATGCCAAAAAAAAATGACCCGTGTGAAGCGGATCAAATGACAAATATCACCCTAGCACTCAAAGCCTATAGTTCTTGCACCCCTGCCCTCTTCCCAAAATACTGCAACTGGAATTTTGCTAAGCACAAGGAAAATAACATTATTGAGAACGAGACAGTCACTAAACAACACAAATAAGTACTTCGCCATAGGCGGTGGTTTTTGTCAGAGCATAAAAGAGCCCAGCTTTTGATCAAAAGACAAGTGAAATTGATAGCAAAGTAAAACGGGAACAGAAGAAGAAAAAAGGAACATACTTGTGATATTCATTGGAAAAGACAAAGAAGTTCCTTAAAGAATTGCTACAAAGAGCCCTGAGTCTGTTATAAACCGCAATATTCTTGTTCTTGACCTCCGCCAATACCACGGATAACACTACCACATTGTCAATAGCGGGATTCTCCAGCAAATCAATCTAACACACAAATCCAATAATATCAAACAATAAATCCAATAAAAAATTTAAGTTGACACGAAATACGCGGCATGTTATCAAATTATATGTGCAATACCTGGTTGAGAACAACGTTAGTGTCAAGAACAAGAATAGTGGAGCGAGAGGCGCTTAAGCGGGCAGATGACTTGTCACAACCTTTGTCACAAAATGGAGCTCCGCAATAAATATCGTCTCGTAAATAGTGTTCCCTAACTTCCTGAAATCCAAATAAGCATCCAAATTAAAACCCTAAACGGGAAAAAGAACAAATACAGAAGCAGCACCGATTATGAATGAGTAAGGAGTGCAGACCTTCAGTATTCTGCCTTGTCTTGTTTGGCGTGTGAATGCTTTGCTCTTCAGCATGCTGCTGTTGCTATGATTCTTCTTCGCTGTTTTTTGGAGTATTGGGTTTTATGGGTTTTCTCGTTCTTTGGTTTCTAGGACTAAACCGCTGTTGTTTGTGTTCGATAACAGAAAGAGGCTGCCTGTAAAGAGGAAGAAGTGGCTCTCTTTTATAGTTCTTGAATTTGGGCTTTCCTTTAAACCAAAGGGATTTGGAAGATCTGACCGCCTTTTGTGAAGGACCTACTAAAAGAAAGGAGTGTTTTTATTTAACGTTAATTATTAGTAGTATGAATTATTGCTTTAAAACCCCAAGTTTGTTTTGAAAATCAAACACATCCTTCAGCTTTGAACAATAGTGATTCTCATCCTTATATTAAAGTTAACTTTTTAAAATACCTATTTTACCCTCTATAATATTTATCTTTTTTGAATATTTTTTTGTTTTAATCCTTATATCAAAGTTAACTTTTTAAAATACCTATTTTACCCTCTACAATATTTATCTCTTTTTTGAATACTTTTGTTTTAATCTATACTATGAACTTACCTATAAAAAAATAAACATTATTTTTTTAAATAAGAATGAGGAGTAATATCAAGCATAATGACATTCAATAATAAGAAAATGAGAAAAATTAAAAGAAAAGTACAATAAATAATTTGCTCGTATCAATAATTTTCTTAATAGCGATCAAAACTCAATCTATCTGTAAAATTGAAAATAAAAGAAAGTTAAAACTCTATAAATTAGTCCATCCATGTAATTAAAAAGGAATGAAATTATAGGTAAATTTTATAGCATATTCCTAAAAGTTGTCTATTTATACTTTACATGAATTTTATTATACAATTAAGAAATTTATGTATTAATAACAATTAAAACTCAAAAATCTATATATACGGTAGAGAATTAGAGAAAAAGGAACTTAAGCCTCACAAACACACACACAATATACATTATATGCATATTTAATACATATAATAGTAAAATAATAATCATAAGTAGCAGTGATGTATTTTATAAAATTTATAATATAATTATTTAATTTATAATGTCAATGAACTAAAAATATCTTATATAAAATAAAGTTATTATATATATGAAAAATAAAAATATCAAGGGTAAAATAGATAATGTAGTAGAATAGAAGGGTGAAAATAACTATTGTTCAAGCTTGGGGAATAAGTTTGATTTTTAAAACTAATTTGAAGGATGTAAGTGATTTTCACCCATTAATAATGATAAAATATTGATTAGAAATACAAGGGTCTAGTTAAAAAAAGTTTTCTTAACTTTGGTGAGGAAGCAACTTCTCTTTTTTGGGAGGCAGCAACTTAGGTGCCATTTGTCTATGATTTCTATTTATTTTTTTTAAAACTGCACAAAGAAATGATTTCAAGCTCTTCCTTATTTAAGTCATTTTTGAAGAAAAAAAAACTTTGCAATGAAAAGATCTTTTTTCTAAAAGTGTGGTTTGAGGGTGTTTTCTAAAATAAATTTTGAGGAAAAAAACAATTACTCTTCTACTCATAATGATATACTTTTTAAAAAAAAAATTACAACTTTGAATCATACTGCCATTTTTTAAAAATTTATTGACGAGCGCAAAACACAACACAAAATTATTACTCGCTAGTCAAAGATAGTATAAATTAATTATCGTCTCTACAGGGATTAGATTTAAATAATGTTTAAATAATCTCCAGTTGATTACTATCCAGAAAAATTAACATTTGATTGGTGACTATTAATACGATTAACTACTAAAATTTAAGCAAACAACAATTGATCACAAAAGACATCATATGAGCACGAAGAAATATCAATGAGGGAAATTATAGTAATTGGCTAGACAGGTGCAAGATAACTGACTTGGGATCTAATTTTTGAGTTAATTCACTCTATAATACGGTTGATTCTTACAAATTCAACCAATGATCAAATTACACTTGAAGTTAATGTTCCTCTTTCAATTAAACGTTCTTCAGTAATTAATCAATTAAGACACGGTAAATAATTGCAATAATAAAATAATGGTTATGATTTAAAGGGTAACTTCTTACGAATATACCCAATTTTCTAGTTCGATTAACAATTCAAGTGGCTCTTTTGATTACCTATTTGAATCACGAATTTAAACTAGAGCATACGATGTGAAAAAATTCAATATCAAACTCCTCTTTCGATTAAACAAAATAATAAATAACTTCACAATATAAATTAGATATTCATTAATTAATTCTAACAATTATCAAGAACCAAATCCCTAATCAAATTATCGAAACACCGTATCTGTCAACACCCTAATGGAAATTGCTCCATAGCAATGAAGTATGATATCTCAATAAAGTTCAAAAATAAAGAAAACATCAATTATAATGTTTCGATACAAACTCCCGTATTGCACCGATTGCAGGTTGAATTATTGATGAATTATCGAGTCTTCTTCCTTTGGTTCGTTCTCCAATCTTCCGTAGATCAAAAGTTTCCTCAAAATCGTATTTTTGGTATATTTATACCATGTAGAAACAAGCCCAGATGAAACTACCCTTTCCTAGTCAAATTGGGAGATCGCTCTGACATTTTTGCACACCCACATCGTGCGCCGCATCGCGCCATGTGGCGCACTTGTGAGGAAACCTAGAGAGCTCGCACCTTGCCTGTCGGACCTATTTTTGCATTGCATGCCGCGCCTCGCGGCGCCCATGTGGTGTGGTTGTTCCTTTCTCTCAGAGTAAATTCGTTTGTTCCCTTTTTGACATCCGGACTTGGTTCTCGGCCCCCGAACGTGATCCCAGTTTGGTTTCTTGGGCTTCTACTCAAACTTCAAAGCTCCAACTTGTTCGATTCAGCTCCAAATTACATTAAATGCTGGAATTTGTTTCATGCAAGGCATAAACACACGTAATAAGTGTAATTCACTATCATTTAAGCTTAAGCACACGTAAAATATTGCAATTATAATGTATTACTGCGGCTAAAATATAGGTTTCTAGGCTACAATCATTTATCCAATTGAATACTATATTTTTCTTTTGTCGTTTTTTTGAATAACCAAACGATAATTGTATGTTTTATGTTATTTTTACGTGATTAAATTATAGATGAATAAGTAAGTGACTCCTCGAATTGATAGCACTGAGGAGAGGAAAAGGGAAAGAGGCGATTTACGTGATATCTATCGGTTGTGCTGGGCACTGGCGGTGGGCGAGTTAGCCGTAAGAGTGAGATGTTCAGGGGGGAAAGGAGACGTTAAGCTCACACTATCTTATTTTTCGATTATTCCATTTAATTTCATTCTATCTTACAAGAAAGGACAAAAAATATATTCCATTACATGTTTCATTGAGATACATAACAAAAATGGCATTTTGAAGAATCTTTTTTCTTTAAAAGAAAATATTGATATATTCCGAATACATTTCTATAGATTTTGTTTAAAGGAACAAACATGTCTTTTTAATACTTTTTATTTTGTTTATTTTATTATAATGTATTTATTTTTTTAAAGGAGATCTGAAAATAGTTTTAACATTTTTCATATAATTGTAGAATTGCTATGTTTAATTTTCAAATTCCAATCAAATTAGTTTTTTTAAAGTTGTTTCCTCAAATTCTCCACCTACTACTTCAAATTTCGCCGACGTCAAGTATTTAATACACAAAAGCACCTACTTATTGATATTTTCTTCCTTTTCAAAATTTTATTTTTATTTATCTAAAATTCATTGTGTCAGTTAAATTTTTTTTATTCTTACAACAGGCAATCAAAGATACACTGCACATCACAAAACTTGAATATTACTACTAATGTAAGAATAAACCTTGAATTTCATTACTTGAATAATATTTTTATTATGGAAATGACATATTCGATTGGATAAATTCACTAAAAGTTGTCCCCACAAGGAATTGACGCATTTTCAACTAAAAAGAAAGGTAATTAGTTTTGATGTAAATAAATTTCATCGTGATAAAGAACTAAAGAGGCGTTCTGATTGGAGGGATATTAGGAAAAGCAGACCCAAGACAAAATTTGGTTATTACTTTTCATGTGTTTGGCTGACACTTTTATTTCCAACATAACTTATATCTTACTATGGCAATAAATGAGTTATAAGGGTTTTATTATATTGAGATTTTTACACAGATGGTCACTTTATAAAAAATATTTTCGTAACTAATAGTAATTTTTGTTTATTCCAAATATAGCATATTTTATTACAGTTATAGCATTTATAAAAAAAATTAATTGTAAGCCCTTAAAAACCACTATAAGAGGCATCTTATTTAATAGTCAAAATGCAATCACCCAATGTTTAAGAAAAATGTTTCAATCATCACTAATACCGTGTAAACGGATTGCATATTTTCTCTCTTTCCATAAACCAAAAAAAAAATGAAAAATCTCAAAGAATTTTCTATTTCATTGATTTATAACATCTTCTTCAAATAGGATTATTAGTATATTATTGTAAATCTATACACCATCAAGTACCATCATTATACTGTATATGTACACATTTATACATAATTGTATACTATTATAATATTGTGTATAGATGTATTTCTTGTATATATTTGTTGTCTACTATTATTAACATTAATAATACACGATCAATATACACAAATAGCTGAAAATTTTATGATAAAATATAACATCAGTCTATACTTGTTTTTTACTTGGTATATTATCTAGTATAATTTATACATGATTTACATCGTGTATAATTTATCTATTATAATTTATACATAGTTTATTAAAATTTATACATGATTTATACAACATATATTATTGCATGTATAAGGCTATATTCCAAGCTTCGGTGTGTATATTATTATACATGTTATATTCCAAATTTATTAATTTTATTTTTGTAAATGAGAACAAATGGATTATGTAAGGTGAGCAATAAGTATAAGTCTTTTTTGGACAGTATAACTTGGTTAGCATTTAATTTTTTTATATACAAATGATAAATTACTATTTTATTAAAAATATCCCCTAGCAAAGAAACGAAAGACAAATGTTTGAAAACATGTGCAATATATATGGAAATGAAAGGATTCAACCGTTATGAAGATGATGTCGTGAGCTAAATTAGGTCGTGAATCAATTTAAAAAGAAGATTACGAGATAAACTAAACCCCTTTTGACTTTTTGTTAGAAAATTAATAGTTTTCTGCTAGGGGATGTACTTATCTTGTTGCCACGTATGTAAAATACCTATTGTTACTAGGATTATGAAAACATTTCTTAAATTTTGGCTCTTTATGTATTCTCCTCTTTTTTATTTTACAAAATATAATTTTTTTTAGGAAGCTTACATTATGAATTGAATACTTAACTTCTATTGATATTGGTAATTGATGTGTGTCTTACTATAATGATCAATATTACGGAAATAAATAACTTTGTACTACTAGTAGATAAGGTTCATTGAAGAATATGCTTTAACTTGAAAACCATGTTAAAGAATGTATTTGGTCAAATATTGTCACGATCCGGATTTCTCATCGTCGGGACTGTGATGGCGCCTAATATCGCACTCGCTAGACATGCCAATGTTAGAGATCTATTCACCTTTCTTGTTTATATTTTATAGTTAAGATTAACAAAGTTAAATCAAACAAAATTAAATGTGAAAGTACATAATAAATCGGCTATCTATATACTATTAATAATACCGAAGTTATTACTGCCCAGAAACTGGTGTCACAATTCACGAATATACTGTGAATTATTGCAAATATTGGTCTGAAAGAAATTACATATGTCCCGAAAGAAAAGAAAACAGGAAAATAGGAACATAGGAGGGGACGCCAGCAGGATTACTTTGGGTCTCCTGGATGAAGTATCTGCAACCGATCTCTCGATCAGCCACTACCAGCTCTGAAATCTGCACAGAAAGTATATAGTGCAATATCAGTACAACCGACCCATGTACCGAAAACTGCCGAGCGTAACCTCGACGAGGTTACAGCAGGGCATTTACAACATAACATGCATACGATATACAATAAAGCAAAAAGAAAGTACGGAACGAAATGGAACAGTAACTTGCAGCACAAAAATAGATACAGGACCCAATTGTCTTGCTAGTACTCAGTTATAACCAATCCTTAACAGAGTTACAATACTACAGAAATAAATCACAACAGAAGACGAATACATAAACAACAAAATGATGCGGCGTGCATCCCGATTCCACTATTTAATCAGTAACAATATAGACATTCACCCCTATTACTCTTGTTGCGGCATGCAACCCGATCCCACCAGTCCACCCTTATTACTCCTCAATATATCACCCTTATTCCTCCTGTTGCGACGTGCAACCCGATCCCACTAGTCCACCATTATTACTCATGTTGCGCCGCGTAACCCGACCCCACCAGACAATTATATTTCACCCTTATTCCTCAATATTTCACCTTTATTCTTTCTGTTGCGGTGTGTAACCCGATCCCACCATATCAGTACCAATCACATGATAAGCAACAAGTATTTTACAATTTAGCTCAAACTCTCCGCAGCATTTTTGCCTCAAACAAAAGCGAACGGAAATCTATACAATTATGAAACTTCATCAATTAATGTTACACAACGAGACCAACCAAAACACACCATGAAGCACCGATAAACCAACTTAAACCAATAATGCAATACAATGAACTACGGAGCAACTAATACCTTCAATAAAGAAAACAACATCTAACAAGAAGCAATTAAACATAGAATCATCAATAAGGTAAGACAAGAAAATAATATATTAGGAATGGGAAAGGGAACAGGCTAAACAGATAATTTGGCGGCGCATATGTACTTATCACCTCACCTATACGCCACACGCATGAATTTTCACATAACAATTAAGTCGGGGATCCCTAATCCTTGAAGACAAAGCTAGACACAATAGTTACCTCAATCCAATGGTCAATTTAAAGCTCAATTAATGCCTTTCCTCTAGATTCCACCTCCAATCCACCTGTATCTAGTCATATTAACTTAATAACATCAATTATTGCTAAAGAAATCAATTTCAATGCATAAGTGTAAGTTTCCCAACATTATTAACCCCGGGCTCGCTTCGTCAAAACTCGGAGCTCGGATCAATAACCGATTATCCATTCATTTTGAGCCCAGATATACAATTATTTTGGACCTATGAATTCGATTCCGGGCATATGATCAAGTTTCATATTTTACTATGGACCCACCGGGCCCGTCATAATACGGGTCTGGGTCCGTTTACCCAAAACGTTGATCAAAGTCAACAAAAATTATTTTTAGGCCAAAAATTATTATTTCTTAAGTTTTTCACATAAAAGCTTTTCGGATACACACTCGAACTACGCGCGCAAATCGAGGAAAAATAAAATAAGGTTTTGAAGACCTAGAAACACAGAATCGGGTTCTAAATCATAAGGTCATCACAACTATATTCATTTTATCTAAACTAATAAATGTCATTACTTTGAATACTCGAATACAGACGGTTAAAATCAAAGGCCCATGTCTGGCATATCTTATAAAATCATCTTATTTTGAAAAGTATTTTTTTTAAAAGTATTTTTGATAAAAAAGCATTTTTTAGCAGCAATTTTTAAAAATGCTATTAAGTGTATTTTTCCTAAAATTACTTTTCAAACAAGTATTTTTGGGGAGAAGCTTTTTTTTTCCTCCAAAACTTCTTCTACTTCTCCTCAAAAATATTATTTTTTCTCCCAAAAGCTTGGCCAAATACTTTAACTTAATTTTTTTTTTTTTTTAGGAAAAAGTGCTCTAGATTTGGAGAAGCTTACCCAAATACAACACTTACTAACACAATATTTGGATCATTGTTACCCATAGTTTTATAATGCATTGTATTGTATTATTTTATGGATACTACGTTTGAATAGATTGTGTCGTTTGCTGTTGTTAAATAACAGTTTTATTATTTGGTTTGACTGTACCGTACAATACTATAACTGATAAGTTCACTAAAATACTTGCAATTATTTTAAATAAAATTTATCAAGAATTTCACATAAAAATAATTTGAGAAAACCTATTTCTACTAATTTATCATTAATTATGTAGCTTGAAAACAAGAGCAAAAACCAAAAAAAAATGTTAACTAATATTAACAACAAAAAACATTAAAATAAAGGAAAGAGACAAAGAATCGAACGAAGTCTCGGATACAAAGAATAGGGCGAACCGACTCTAGAAAAAGTGAAAAAAAAAATAGGTCAATAGGTTGGAGATTTGGAGTTTAAAAAAAAAGAAGGATACAATAAAATCTATATCTATATTTTATATTTATATATTATTAAAAGGAGAGGAAAAAACTCTCTCATTAAGCCAAGTGGTAGCCTAAAAAAAGCCACATGGCATATTTAGTTAATAATTAGTTATTGATTATTATTTTTGAATTTAATTACATATAAAAATAAAAATAATAAAAAATGAAAAACTACCATCTCTCTCTCTCTCTCTCTCTCTCTCTCTCTCTATATATATATATATATATATATATATATATATATATATATATATTACTTTATTTGAATTAATAAATATAGATATCTTATAACTAACTACAATACAAAAAAATAAAAATATAAATATATAAAAAATAACTACCCATTCAAATTGGGTGGAAGTAGTTTCAAGTTGGAGTTTTTAAATTATTTTAAAATAAAAAAGCTAAAAAAACAATTTATCTATAAAAAAACGAAAACAGAGAAGAAAACTGCCCATTCAAATCAATGAGTAGTTTCAAGGTGGTGTTTTAAAGTATTTTAAAATAAAAAATAAAATTAAAAAAATAATAAATTACCAATGCCAACTGGGGAGTTTCAAGTTATAGGTTCAAAATTGTTTTAAAATAAAAAAAACGAAAAAAAAACTTTTAGAGAAAAATATTAAATAAAGTAACATGCTAATAAAACTTTTCATTAACAATGTAATAATATTAAATATTGGATGATATAATAAAGAAACTACATAACGAAAAAGTAATTCGATGCGCTGCATGTATAAGTCCCGTTAGTTTAACAGAGATTTTATTCATTAAAATTTAGATAATATTATTAAGAATAATAGAATAAAATTTAAAATAAGAAAAATATCTCAACAGTGATGAATTATTTATCTTCTCATGTATTACAAAAGGAAAGCGAATACTAAACATTATCTATTATAATAAAGAAAAATCAGAACAAAAAAGTTATTCACTAAGTATATAAGTACCTTTGATTTAATAGAGATTTTATTATTGGGTATATCGTATTGTCAAACAAGATGACAATTGAATCTTATTAAAGCAATACAATCTAATATGATCAAACAAGCCCGATCATAATTTAGTTAATTAATATTTTTTAATATAGATCGCGTATCGCGCAGGTACCACTACTAGTGATAGTAATAAGTAAGAACATAATTGAAAAAGAAAATATAAAATGATCCCACCATACCAAATTATTTGTTTCATAAAATAGGACTTCTGATTGTTCCGAAATAATAAATTTAATAATACAATATAATCAATATTAAATAAATAATTAAAACAAATATTATTTTATGATAACATAAATACATACAATACATCCAAACCAGCCGTAAACAATCCGGCAAAGAAAGTGCTAAGAAGGGAAAGAACCATTACCAGTATAATATTAATTTAAAAAACGTCGGGGACTTGTTTGTTTAATTTAAAAGTTGACTAAAACAGAACGGTTGAGAACGGACAAAGCCAACCGTGGACAGACGAAATCCCAGGAACCCAATCCCCCAAGAAACGACGACTGTTTACCTCAATCAAACCAAAGATCCTCTACAACTACGCCCCTTCGTCCAAATTTCGAATCTCATCATTATTACTCTTTCCCTCCCTAGATTTCCTCAATCTCAATCTTCCCATCTAACCCATTACTGTATCATACGGTACCTCCCTCATTTATTTAATACCCCATATATCCCCACAAAAAACAAAAAAAAAAAGAACAATCACCTTGTAGAAGAAATCGGCGATCGATTTCTGGTTTCAGGTTGAATATCGCCGATGAAACGGCACTGGGTTATCCTGGTCTGTATTTTACTGTTAGTTTTTTGTTTTAAGGGCTTGGCGAGTGAGTTATTGAGCTTGCCCAGTAGTCCAATTGAGGGAATTTCGGATGAGGTTACACTAGCTCCGGCGAGGAGGAATCTGTTGTCAGAGTTGAGGTTAGTTTCTGTTCTTGCTATTTTGAGAATTTCATATTCTGCTCATTTGGGTTTACTGCTGGTATGGTATGGTAATTTTTTTAGTAAATTGTGCAAAGATATAGGAATTCTTGGAGCTTCTGTAGAAAATCCTTAGCTAGTCCATCATTTTATTTTATTAGAATTTTGAAATGGCTCAAGATTAAGCTTTATTATTACCTCTGGAGGTTCTTTTTATGTTTTTATTTCATTTTCTACTGATCATAGTTTGGTTTTGGTTCAAATTATCCCTTCAATTGCTTTTTACAGGTTTTCTTATGCTTCTTGAGAGTAAAAGAATTGGATCATTGTTAAATATGCTCCAATTCTACTTAGGGTGTGTTTGGCATGAAGGAAATGTTTTTCTGGAAAATAAGTGGTTTTCTTATTTATTTCTGGTGTTTGGTAAGTAAGCAGAAAATATTGTCCCAAAAGCATTTCCATATAGCATACTACAAACAAT
>MU744764.1:6062-37033 GCA_026770625.1 Nicotiana glauca | reverse complement strand
AAAAAAAAAAAAAAAAAAAAAAAAAAAAAAAAAAAAAAAAAAAAAAAAAAAAAAAAAATTGGAGAGAATAAGAGGAAAAGAAAAACTAATTTCATTATAGCATTAGGCGATAATGTTCCATGAGGAATTGGTAATGGTAATCTACCAACTCCTCTGAGTTGATTTCTTGTCGTCTTCATTTGATTACTGAATCATTACATATATATTCAGAAAGCTTAGTAACTTTAGAGTTTAGAGCGATACCAAGATTCCAAATATTTTCCTCTGATTTTATACTTTTTTATTGGCTGACTTCCAATATTTCTCAACATCATTTCAGGAAATTTTAGGAACTGTACCAGAAGGATTTGATGGATATTTTAGGAGTCGGTTTCCCAAATTACTAATTGAAGTATATAAAGTGATGTCAGATTACTGTAGAAATGAAGAATGTTTCCAGAAGTACTTCACAAGCAGTGTGCTCTAGACTCCATCCAAATAGCACCTCAATCTTGTCCAATACTTGAATGTATGATGTAATATGTAATGCAGTCTATATATGTAAATATGATCAACCTATATATTCTTATTTAAGTGTATATTTATGTCGATCAACATATCTCTTCTTTCTTTCTACGAAAGGCCCGTATACGGTCCAACATTATAATCTTAAAATTGTTGTTTGTCGCTGCTCAATTAAATTTTTGATAAATAAATTGATCATTGTTATATTCATTTAATAGAGAATAATATTGGGTATCACAATTTACAATTAATTTATTTTAATAATTTATAAAAAATTAAACTATAAATTATAACCTGTTTAAGTTGCTCCAATTATTAACATAAAAAGACTATGTGCTATAATACTCATTTTAACATCAATATCAAATATAAACATCAAATTGTAAAATTGATTGAATGATATTATTTCCCCACTATATTTGAATTTTTAACAAGATAATATATTAAAGGTACAAGTGTAATTTATATTAACAATTTCTACAATAAAAAACTTACCTATCTATTTGTGAACTAATTTTGGATACATCCAATTTGGTCTTGCAAGTGTTTCAACGGTCAGTTACCTGATGAAAGTTAAAACGAACAACATCATTCTTTACAATACGCGAAAAGTTGGAAAAAAAAATTATGATTTTACTTTATGTCTTGTATACAACAAAATCAAGAGAAATTTTTAGTACAGTCAAAAAAGAGAACTTTCAAGGGGACTTGCATCCCTAAATATGCAATTTACTACTTCAAATAAAGAGAACCAACTGTACTAAACAAATATTAACATGTTATAAATTGTTGTAATTCAATATAGTAGTTCAAATTATATTTTATTATAACTCATTTAAAATAATGTTATTGGTGATAAGATAATAAATGTCTGATAGACGTCTATATAAATTATAGGGATTTTAATTTTTTTTCTTAATTAAGGATATAAGAGAAATATTTTTTTTATAGATTTATCATATGTTAATATTTATCATGAAATAATATAAAATATTTTAAGACAATTTATAGATTGTTGAAAACTTATCATAGAAGAATGGAGTTCAAATCATATAAATCAAATTTTCACATCAATTAAGTACGTAAGAGATAACCTCCTAGAACACATGAACAAATATCATTATTTAAATTAACTTTTAAGGTTTAACAAACTAAAGTTTTTAAAATTACTTTTGAATATAAAACTTTTAGGTTGAAATCGCCTTCAAATAGTGTGAATACATGAAAGCCTTTTAATTTTTTTTAAAGTTGTGTTAAAATAGTATGGGTAAATATGAAAATCTTGTAAATATTTATCTATATTTTTTTGTTGCTTTATTATTTAAAAATTAAATTTACTTTTTCTGTGAAAACTTTTAGTTGATTAAAACAAAAATTAATAATTTTATCAAATGAGAAAAAATATTCAAAATGAGTATTTGTATGGAGTAACTCTCTGCAAAAGTAGTCTAACCAACAATACATTTAAACTTTTAAAGGAATCTTGTGGTCAAGGGAATGTGGGATTTAGGTATATCATGGAGTATACAATTTGCATTTAAGAAATACAAACAATACAATAATTTTTTCCAAAATAACACATTTGCCCTTAGTTGAATCTTTCCTTTTCTATATAATAGAAAAATGGTCAAAGATGTTTTACGTTGTTCAGCTATTGCACAGAATTGGTTGCTTTGTTGACATTAAGGAATAACGTGAAAGACAGAGATGCTTTCTTTTCTTCTCCTCTTAGCAATGCTTACATAAAAAGAACGGAAAAGGTTCAAATACCCCCTAAACTTTACGATAAGGTCTATATATAAACCTCGTTAAAAGTTTGGCTCATATCCAATCTTGTCGTTACACTATTGGTCCGGATACCCCCCTGGACTTTAAACGGAGCCAAATACCCCCCTAGACTTTACGATAAGGTCTATATATAACCCAAAATATTTTCAGTTTTTACAAAACGAAAATATTTTGTTAAAAAATAATTTTTTTCTGTCTTTACAAAAAAAAACAAACAATTTTTACAAATTTGTTTTTCCAGTTTTTACAAAAAACAATCTTTAAAAAAACTTAAAAATGAAGAAAAAAATATTTTTCAAAAGCAAAAATAATTTATTGAAAATATTTTATTCAGTTTTTAAAAAACTAAAATATTTTGTTAAAAACTGAAAATGTTCTAATTCCTTTGTTTTTACATTTTTTTTCCAGTTTTTACACTAAAATATTTTGTTAAAAAAATGATTTTTGCAATTTTTTTTAAAGTTTCACAAAAAGAAATTTCTTTTTCTTTTGGAAATGTTCTAATTTCTTTTTGTAAAACTTTAAAAAAATTACAAAAATCGTTTTTTTAACAAAATATTTTTTTTGTAAAAACATATTTGTAAAAAATGAAAAAAATGTAAAAGCAGAGAAATTAGAACATTTTCAGTTTTTAAAAAAATATTTTCGTTTTTAAAAACTGAATAAAATATTTTCAACAAACTATTTTCGCTTTTGAAAATGTTTTTTTTCTTCATTCTTTAGTTTTTTTTAAAGATTTTTTTTTTGTTAAAAATGAAAAAACAAATTTGTAAAAACTGTTTTTTTGTTGTTGTAAAAACAGGAAAAAATATTCGTTTTTTAACAAAATATTTTCGTTTTTTAAGAACTGAAGAAATTATTTTCAACAAATAATTTTCAGTTTTTACAAAAAAAAAAATATTTTGTTAAAAAACAAGGGTTATATATAGACCTTATCGTAAAGTCCAGGGGGTATTCGGACCAATAGTGTAACGGCAAAGTTGGATATGGGCCAAACTTTTAACGAGGGTTATATATAGACCTTATCGTAAAGTTCAGGGGTATTTGGACCTTTTCCGTAAAAAGAAAAGATCACCTTTTTTCGCCACGTGGATTCGCCAGGGGCTTGTTCGGCTAATGAGACCTCAATTCTGAAGCTTCTAAAGTATTTTTTTGATAGGTGCCTTTATTTTTATGAAGAATTCACGACAAGAGCAAAGTAGTACCCTTGGGCATGTAGTAGCCGAACCGCAGGGACGAAGCCACATGGTTATAAGGGTGGTCAATTTGTTGAAAAATTACACTTTGTATATAGATAAAATATTACGTTTTATAGGTATATAACACATTGAACACACTTTGTCGGAAATTTTTTTCACCTTTTTCAAATTTAAAAACCCTAAGGAAAATTCCTAACTTTGCCATTGGCAGTACATGCCAAACTAGAAAACACTATAGGTGGGGTGGGCAGAACTAGTGCTCGAAAATTGCTTTCCCTTGCATGAATATGGCAGATACTGCAACTATCTCAGAGAAACTTTTAAAAATGACTCGGTAAGTGCTAGGGGACCTGGTGGCCAAATCATATGAGCTTAACATTGAACTTGTCATAATCAACATTGAGCAAAAAGCCTTTTTAGGAAAGGAGAGATGTATGGATCAGCAGGATTCTGAGGTTGCATGGCTATTTTGGCAATGGCAGCGGACACTTGGTAAAATATGATAGCAGTGCCTTGCAAATAAAGATTCATTCGACCTATATAATTACATTTGAGGAAGAGAAGTAGACATTGTTAGGAACTACACAGATTCTCCAAAACTTACAACCCTGTTTGAGTATATCTCAGTACGGTCAATCCTCGAACCATCTACTGATGCATCTTGATCAACACTTCTAACTGAAGTGGCGTCCAGTTGCCTTCGTTTGGACCTAGACCTCACTGACTCTTCCTTTTCGTCAGCAAAAGAAAGGAATGTCTGTAGTCTTCCTGATCGCGAGCTTCCCCCAGAGGACTCAGACTCGGGATAATGGTGGCAATATTGGCATGTTATCATCACAAAATATATGAGCAGTGCCAGAAAACATGCTAACCCACATATGAAGAATAAACCTGAGAAGCTTTTAAGTTGAAGCCTGTCCACTTCAAGCTTTGTATTCTGTGAAGTACAAGCAATTCCAGAAAGCCATTTATCATGGATCCTTTGAAGTTCCCCATTCTCTGATAGTTTCAAAATTGCAGTTGACATGTCAAGTGCTAGAGGAGAGTCCCTAGGGAAAGCCTAGGAGAAAACAAAGAAAATGAAGGACATTATTCTCAAATATAGACAGATCAACGCATAAACCTTCAAAACAGAATGGTTCTAGAGTGATTAGTTTGATGGAATAGGATAGAAAGGAAAGGTCACAGTCAAGCCAAATACACAAACTTAACATCTTTTACTCTCCATTCTTTTCCTTTACATTCTTACCGATCCCCTATGCTTTGAAGGTACCCACAAAAAAAAAAAAAAAAAAAATACAAGTCTAGTTACAACTTCTGTGTGAAGCAAGCACTATGTTATGTCAAGAGCGATAAACTGATCTCCTCTCCTTCCAGATATCGGGCTAACAGTAATATGATTCACTTCAGAAGCATGTTTCAAGAAGAACCGTTCCTTATAACTAAGGAACAACGTGGAAAAACCATGCTTCAGTGAAAAGTATATTTTGTTGGCATATTTGCAAGCTTTAGATGTAGAGATTTCTGCTTCTCATGCATTATCACATTCGTTAGTTGGTTAGGTTGAAGTCACAGGATTCATAATTTTATGTTGCTAATAATTTTTGATAAGCTGTTAGTATGGTCAATTGGTCATGGTGTGAGATAAATTCACAAAAAGGCAAAAGCAGGTTCACATGTATAAGGAAAGGTGAAGTTAACAGAGGAATACTTACGAACCCCCATCCATTTTTTGTGAACTCTTGACCTAGAATACTGAATTGGCAACGCGTTGAGAGGAAAAGCTCCATATAGGCGCGCTCATCTACTATAGCTGCAACACCACCGTGACTCGGACCATCTTTTAAAGCTTTAGCATAATCTTCGGGCAGGTTAAGAGGAACAAGTCTAGATTCATGAATGCCAAGTTCTTCAATCAGATAGTTACGGGCAAATGAACCTAATTGATAACCAATGGGGTCCTTTGTATTTACTAAACTTTCAATTCCTGTAATTGGTGAAGAAAGCTTCTGTACTGTAAGAATTGAGGTGAGGCTGGCAGTGTAGCTCGAGTTAATTATCAATACCACAAATAGCCATATAAGGAGGACAATGCGGCCAAGGGTGCTAACAGTGTTTTCTCCTGCATGCAAAAGTGATCTTTTCAAAGGAAGCTCATTCAAGTGCAAGTGTAGAAATAACTCTACTAGCATGAGTCACTTACTGTGGGCATTAAAGAGAGTTGAAAAGCTGAACCTGCAAAAAGAGTTTTACATAGGAAAAGGTTAAACCTTTGTTGTATAAAGATAGATAGCAAAATTTGACATGCAGAATGGAACTGGCAAGTAGAAAGACTAGATAATAGAAGAAAGTTCAGAGGGAGTAGAGAATATATGACAGATTTGTTCGTCAAGTTAATGTATGCTAGTAATTTATTAGTCAAGTGCTATTGGAACAGAAAAAGCTAAACTGCATATTTTTTCTCACGATCAAGATCCTGATATAATACGTACGCGCACAAGTAGTTGTCAACTCACCATAGAACAGTGACAACCTGCTTACTCGGAGGTCCACGAAAATCATCATTCAATCTGTGTTCCAAAATCCAAATTACAGTGCCAACAACTAAGAAAAAAATACCAGTGATAAACCACATCCTAGGAGTAAATGGCCTGAGAAAAGCCCAAGCATTAGAATTCTGCTGCTTAACTGGTGCCACTACAACTAACCCAGATTCAATGTATGGTTGAGTGAAATCAACCATTTTTGTCCGATTAGTTGTAATTGCTATGTCGCCTATGGCAGCGTCATAAACCTGAAATGAAAGACCAAGTATACACAGTAAGAAAGCACATTGCTAAATTTACACTAGAGTAGAACATTGGTAGTCTTATACTCACTCCTGCTGTAATTAAGCGCACTAGCTCTGTATCTTCTGGATTGTTATGGCCATCCCCAAAGGCAAGAAGCTTGTAAGGGACAGCATAAGGCAATAAGTTTATGGCTGTGGTGAAGACTTCAATACAGTATCCTCTGAATGAGTCAGTAGTGCCTGGTACCTTGCCAACAAATTCACGAAAGCTAACTCGGTTAGGGACTGCAATTTTCAGTTGTCTCCCATTGTTTGGAAAAACCCATCCACGAGGTTTCTCTGTTGTTTGTCCGGGCCATATTATACTATGTAGTTGTTGATTTGAAGAGGAACGATTTGGCGGCTTAGAGTACAGTGTTTCAGGAGGCACAATTGATAAACCAGAGTAATTACACCAATAACCAACTTTCCTAAAACCTGTACCAACCACATTAATGACTTCAAAAGCAGGGCGGAATAGATTTCTATCAGAAGTGAAACCAAATGGTCCTGTTACACCTGTCATATTGACCTTATATATGTTGTCAAGCAATAGCTTCCCTCCATCAAAGATGCTCATAGAATCAAGATTCAAACTTCCACTATTTTGTTCAGTTAACCTTGGATCCTTAGAAAATGAAATGTTTCCTCCTTTGTTAAAGAATTCATTTATGGCATGAGCAAGTAGCCACACAGTATCATACGCATAGAGCCCGAAAGTTGACATTCCCCCAGTAACTCCTGCCTTCCCTGTCAAATTGCTCCACTTCGAGACAAACTTCTTTTTTAGTTCTGAATCTGGAGTGTGTATACGCAAGGTGATTGCCCCGTCAAGATTCTCTTTTTTATCGGGAGGAAGGGGACCGGCAGTGTCAAGGATAGTCGAGAGCCAATGCGTAGCAATCCAAACATATCCATTATCTATCATCCCCAAATACCGTGCCATAGAGAATATGTCCAGACCCTTTGAAGGATAAGTGTGAACAACCATTATTCGAGACTCTCTCAAAGCAACCTGAACCAAGACATCCCTAGCATCATCCAATGTTGCTTCAGGCTTCATCGCTGCTTTGTAAGAGATCGAACATCGTCTCTTGGCAAGCTGATCTGCTAATGCAGCTATACCATTTCTTCCAAAATCATCATCGATATATATAGCAATCACTTCTCTCCATTCGTAATGATCAATTATTTCAGCTATTGCAGCCATCTGAAACATATCACTTGGGGAAGTTCTAACAAAAAACGGGTACTGAAGTGAAGAAAGAGTGGGGTCTGTGGCTGCAAAAGATAATAGAGGGACCTGAAGCTCATTCGCGATGTTTGATACCACATGAGCTATAACAGAAGATTGGGGGCCAATAATGGCCATAATATCCGTTTCCATGAAGCGAATAGCTGTAATATAAAGATGAAACAGTTCATATAAAACTTAAGGAGTATAAGACAATTAGTGAAACTATAAAAATCCAAGTACACAAAAACCAACAGAATATAATAGATGTTGCAAAAGGGCTTACCCTCTACTATTCCAAGAAATCCACTGGAATTACTATCCAATGATATCACATTCAACTTGGTTCCTCCAAGAACAGATGGATTGGAATTAATATCTTCCACGGCAGCTTCCACAGCAACTTTGGTAACTTTTCCGACGGGTGTATTGAAACTTAGCATACAACCAACATTCACAACTTTAGGCCTTGCAGAAAGAGTTGAATTAACCCCCTCTGAAGAATACCCATTGTAGAGAAATATCAATATCAATGTCCAAAATAGCCTCATTGTGAAATTGGGAATGAAAAAGGTGCAACCTTGACCCTGCTAAGGCACATATAGGAACAATTTAGTAAACTAACTACAACTCTTTCATTAACAGAAAGAATACACAGTAAGTAATAAAATCAAGAATTCCAAACACACCCTCAAGTTACTGATTAAAGAAAGCTTAAAGCATGCTAATTTACAGAAATTGATATGGAGTCCAAGCAAACTTCAAATAAACCAAGAAAAACAGTAATAGTTAATACTGTAGAAGCATATTAAAAAGGAAAAAGAGAAAGTAGGTAGCTTCAGTTTCAGACTAGAAGGACATGAACAGTATTTTCCCACCTTGGAACAGCTGAGTGTGAAATGAGACATATTCCATGAAAGGAGATAATGGAGCAGACAAATAGAATACTTTTAACTCTCAAAAGTCAAGCATAATAAGAAAAAGAAGCAGAGCAAAATCTTGAGAAATATGGGTGGTGCGACAAGAAAATTTACTTACAGGAAATCAACTAGCCACACAGACAAGCGCCATGACAAGGGGAAAAAGAAAGAAAGAAGGAACAAAAAGCTGTGGGATTCTGGTCTTCCCCACTAATGAATAAAGGTAAAGCAAATAAATGCAACTATGCAAATCTTGAGTTTCATTTCAGCTAATGAGAGAAAAAGTGTTACTTTTCTCTAGAAGTATGTTCCTTTTCTCTCTTTTCTCTTACCTACTATACCACCTAGTTCATATGTGGCTTACAATATCTGAATTTGCTTATTTGGTTGGAAGTAAAAGATAATTGGACAGTAAAACCAGGTTATCATTGCCAAGAAAATTGGATGGTGTAACAGCAATAACTACAAGGAAAAAAGTGTACTGAATCCGTGGGTTTAGATGATGAAGACTAAACACACGCATGAAAAATGTGCATGTCTTGTAAAGAAAGTGTGTCAACTAAAACTTGACGATAGTTATATCAAACCAATAAAAATATGATATTTGTTAGGACATAAAGTTCTATCATCTACTAATCATAATTAATTAATATATATTTTTATTTGGTTAAATCACTTTTGTTAGCATATAGAGTTCTATCTCCTAATCATGGTTACATATTTTTACTTCGATAAATCACTATGATAAGTTAAATTAGTTAGTGCAGAGTAAATATTTAGCCATCTTTAATGACCTATCGTTCTTAGCTAGCGTCTGGCCATAGATTCCAAATTTATTTTGAAAAATCTGATTTGGGTGAAGTTTGGTTTGAAGATAAAGATGTGTTTGGACATACGTTTTCAAAACATATTTTCCAACTTTATTTTGAAAAAACATGTATATAATTCCCAAGTTTTGGGATTTTGGCCCAAATTCAGCTCAATAGCTGATTTTGAAATTTGAAAATTTTTATTTGGGATTTGGCCAAAATATGAGCAAAATTTATGGCCAAACATGAGTTTTGAAAATAAAGCTCAAATTTATTTTGGCAAAACTTACGGCCAAACTGGACCTTAAATGTCACAATCTGCCAACTAAATTGTTTTTCTGAACAAATCAACGGCCAACAGTAACTAGGATAGTTATATAAATAAAAAGGTTGGGTAAAGAAAAAGGAACTTGTCTTAGAATTATGTGGCTTGTGCTAATCAGTAAAAAAACATGTGAGCTCCAATGCGTTCCTAGTGGTCGAATTTAGATTATGCTGTCAGGTGAGCATGTTGTGTTATTGAAATATTATAGTCCATATAAGACCAAAATTCTTTTTTCATTATTAACACGCCAACTATACTTTATGTATACTGCTTTACCAATAACGTTAGTAAATGACAGCTAGTGAAGGGGTGATTTCAACCAATACAATTAGGGGTGCGCATAGTTTGGACAGAAATCCAAACCGAAATCTAAATTTTTTGAATTTTGTATTTGGATTTTCGAATTACGGATTGGATTTTAGATTTAAATTTTAAAAATTTTGAATTTCGGATTGTATATTGGATTTGGTACTTCAGATTTTTGGATTTCCAAAAAATCTAATTTTTTTATAATTTATATTTAGTCAATTATCCATATGACACTAGTAATAAGTTCAATACCATACCCACTATATTTCATATATTCAATATTAATTACTAAGTTACTGTCATAATACTTTTTATTTGGACATGGTTTTACTAATGCTACTTCTTGTGGACCGTATTAATGTCTGTACTGCATTTCTTTGATCATTGTTTCATTACTTGAATACTATATTTGAATGATTTTAGTAACAATGAGTAATTTTTCAGGTAATTTGATATGAGTACTTTATTTGGGTATTCATTTTTATTTAAAAAAAACATTTCAACTTACTTTTAGTTTTGCTCTTACTTCTGATATTTTTATATCGGGGGTCGGAATGGAATTTTAAAAGTTGGAGTAGGTCTGTAGTGTCATTTGTGACGTGTGTGCAAAATTTCAGGTCATTCAAATGAGGTTTGATACGTTTCAGCATCGTTTGCGGAATTTGGAAGTTTTGAAGTTCTTAGGCTCGAATCCGGGGGTGATTTGCTATTTTGATGTTGTTTTGAGTGTTCCGAAGGTTCAACTAAGTTTGAATGTTGATATGTAACCCGTTGGTATGTTTGGTAGAGATCCCGAAGGCCTCGAGTTGATTTCGGGTGGTTGACGGATCAAGGATGGGGTTTGAGAAAATGATGAAGATTTCCTTTGACTGTCATAACCGCACCTGCGGAGTATGGACTGTAAGTGCGATAGGGACCGCATATGAGGGATTTGAGAAGTTGAGGCAAGACCGCAGGTGCGGAAGGAGGAGCGCACTTGCAAGAACTGGACTGCAGAAACAGTTTTGGGCGGTAAAGTGAAAATTGCAGATGCGGTTGTTTTTACCGCAGATGCGGAAAAAGGGCCGCAGGTACGAGATGCCTGGTTAGAAAGTATATAAGGAATCCTTTGCGAATTTTGGCCATTCTTCACCATTTTTCCTTTCGGATTTAGAGATTTTTAGAGGGTTTTGAAGAGGGAATCAAGGGGATAGAAGTAAGTTACTTGAGCTCAATACTCGTGATTACAGTAATTTTCAGTTGTTTAAGCATGTAATTAGTAAAAAATAGGGATGAAATTGAGGGGTTAGGGCTTGGAAATTTGAGATATTGAATTGGGAATTTGAGGGACCATTTGTTGTCAGATTTTGATGAATTTGGTATGTATAGACTTGTGAGTGAAAGGAGTTTCTAGTTTTGTGATTTTTGTCGGATTCCGAGATGTGGGTCCGGGGGCTGGGTTTGGGTGATTTTCGGGATTTTGGTCAAAATCGATAGTTTTTCTTATAGAATTGGTTTTTTGGCCTATATTGATTGCATTGTATTACTTTTGGTTAGATTTGGGACATTTGGAGGCCGATTTCAGAGGCAAGGGCATCGCGGAGTCGAGATTTGACCAGTTTGTGGTAAGTAATCATTGTAAATCTAGTCCTGAGGGTATGAAACCCCAGATTATACACCGTTGTACTACTTTGACGTGAGGCACATGCTAGGTGACGGGTGTGTGGGCATGCACCGTCATGGATTGTGACTTGGTCCGTCCCATAGCAACTACTAAGTTATTCAATTGACTGAAACTAGATGATACTTATGTGATTTAGAAAGAATTTCTATAAATTGGGCTGAATGTCTTTGGGCCTTGTGCCAAAGCTGTTTAGACCCTTAGGGGCATTTTCTTATTATCCTCTCACTGTTTTGATTTAAGATATATACTCAGTCATGTTGTGTTTACTGATTTCCTAACTCAATCTTTATTACTTCGTTTTGATACATAAAGTGATATTTGGACCGAACACCCTGTTTTTACTAATAGCCCGAGTGGCTTGAGAGGTTTATGACTGAGTGAGGCCGAGGGCCTATTTTCGTGAGGATATTGATAGTATAACACGTGAGTTGTCCATGTGGATTCTGATATTGATACTATAGTACGTGAGTTGTCCATACGAATTATAGCGCTTGGGTTGTAGGAGCCCCTCCAGAATCTGCATACCCCTAGTGAGCGCGGGTATCATGAGTGAGTGATATGAGATATGCCCGAGTGGCTGTTTATGATGTTCATCACTTTTACTCTCATTTGCATTGGGTCTCTATTGAAACTGTTGAAAAATATCTTCAAATAATTTTTACCGGAATCTGGATTTTTGCGGGATGATTTGACTCATATACTAATCTGAAAGCATGTTGTACTTACTGAGATTTCATGATGTGGATTTTATGTGTTTCCTACTGCTCAGTCTTTATTTACCTTTATTACTTACTGAGTTGGCGTACTCACATTACTCCCTGAACCTTGTGTGCAGATCCAGGGGTAGCTGGACGTGCTAGTGATCGTTGATTTTCATCCATTGCGGATCCGTAGAGTTAGCAAGGTAGCTGCACAGTGATCGTAGCCTTGCTCTTCTCGCTCCTATCTTCCTTTAGATATTAATAGTTGTTTTCCAGACTGTATTAGTCTTAGCAATTTCGGACAGTGTCTAGTAGATGCACATGACTAGCGACACCCCGATGTCGGGGTTTCCACTTCGCACTTTGTTATTCAGATTTATCTTATGAAATTTTATTAATTAAATAGCTTAAAGAAATCTTTATTTTGAAATATCGGGTTGTTTGATAAATGAGTAAGCTTGCATAGTTCCACGTTAGGCGCCATCACGACATGGTAGATTTAGATGAGTAGTCCGGAACTAAAATGCGGTTCCTTTTGACTCAAAGTACACAAATAGGTGTTAAAAAAGTGACATTTTTATGTATAACGCCACACTAGATTGCGCTATATATTAAGGGTAACTGCACCGTTAAGTATAACGCTAGGTAATGTGGCGCTATACTGCAAAAGCTGACACCGTGCAGGTATAGCGCCATAATACCTGGCGCTATACCCTTTATTAAAATTGAATCGTCTCCTTCATCGTGCCCACTCGTTTCCTTTCCTCCTCCATTATTTTACTCCCCCTTCTCTTCTTGATCCCCCCATACCCGCTGCTGCCCACCTTCTTAAAAAAAAAAAAAAAAATTGGGTCCCCCCGGCACATAAAACTTGAAGCATGTAGGTCCCACATATGTGTAAAGCTTCGTGGTATTGTTGATTCATACTTTCGGAGTCAAAATTTTGATATATTTGCTTTTCAAAAATTCTAAATTGAGGTATTTCGATTTATTTTAAGTTGAAACTTTTATAATAATGCATATTACTTGATTTGTATGTGTTCTATTTTGGTTTGTGTTTTTTTTTCCGAAACTAGCATGTTAAATTTATTCGGATTTAATTTTAGTATTTTATAAAAAAATATAAATTTGTCAAATAAATTTGTCTGTTAATATCCTCATTTATATATATGTGTTTTCATGCCGTTTTGTATTTTTTTTGCAATTAAATTTATTTGTTGTTTATATTTAGTTTAGATTATTTTTTAGCGTAGTAAAATCGAGACCTTTTTAGCATAGTAAAACGTAGACCCTTTTAGCGTAAAAAAATTTAGAGCCTTGTAGCGTAGTAATGTGTAGTATTTTAGCTTAGAATTCCTTTTGTTTAAGTATCTTATACTGGTAGTTAAAAATAGAAACTTTGTACAATTAAGTTAATAATTGTATCAACACATATAATTAGTAATTTGTACAATTATATTATTAAAAAATATGAATTTAAATTATAAAAAACATACATAATTATTAATGATAGTTTGGTGTCACAGGCCTCAAAATATCGAGCCCGAAACCCATAAGTATATATATATATATATATATATATAATTTATACAATTAAGTTATTAAAAATATGAATTTAAATTATTAAAAAATACATAATTATTAATGATAGTTTGATGCCACTGGGCCTCAATATATATATATATATATATATATAAGTTTTACAATTAAGTTATTAAAAAATATGAATTTACAGTTGACGACATGGATGCGACTATACATCCCGGCCCTCGGACGTCGGATCTCTTAGCACTACAGCCGCAACATAAATTCGAGCATATATGGGACGGACAATTGCTTACGCAGGATTTCCGGGCCAGGAGAGTGGATCTATTGTGGGAGTTTTTGAGTCCTTCTTGCGTTCTACATCCCCGTGTGGTCCATTACCTGGAGGAGGTGGGCGTATATAGGATTATTAGCATTGGCCGGATACAACTACGACTATGCTTTGATCACGACCCTGATTGAGCGGTGGCGATTGGAGAAGCACACTTTCCATCTGTCCATCGGCGAGGCCACCATCACACTCCAGGACGCTGAGATTTTATATTGATTGGCCGCTGATGGCTTGCCAGTTTTACTGCCTGTGGCGATGAGATATTATTCGCGGCAGGCATATTGGGATATGCTGCACATGCTCACGGGTTTCATGCCAGCGGGCGAGGAGGTAGCGTCTGGGGCGAGTCGTATACAGTTAGTCCCCAGTAGAGACCATCTGGTATAGATCCACGATACTATCACCGACGAGTCAGCAGAGGTGGATGTACAACGATATACGAGGCTGTTGTTGCTCATTCTATTGGGGGGGGGGGTCTTGTTCCCGAACACTTCGGGGAACCTAGTGAGTGTCCATTTTCTGCATCATTTTACCCGGTTCGAGGATACAACTAGCTACAGCTGGGGTGGTACTGTCATCTCATATTTGTACAGGCAGATGTGCCGGGCTTGCATCGACACACAAAGAGACGTTTGTGGCTTTCAGCCACTTCTACGGGTGACAACATATTCAAATAATATGTCCATTAGTTACAATTCTACCTAGTTATAGTTAATCTTATACTTTACGTCAACTTTGTCTGTTAGATTTGGGTCTGGGAGCGATTTCTGCAGTTTCGGCCACCTCTACCACAACTACCGGCTAGAAATTTTGCATCTCCCTCTAGCACATAGGTGGGTTATGCGTCGTAGACTTGCACGAGAGCATGATGCCCATCGTAATCTCCCCCTCTGTAGGTATGTGTTGGATTTGCTGGAGGACGCACAGGTGAATATCTAACTAAACTTACCAGTTATTATTTAACTTAGTGTCGCGTATACTAACGGTTTATGTTCTTATTTGATAGTTCATCTGGACGCCGTACAACGATGAGTTGATGGGTACCCTGCTAGCGTATTGCATGTTCGGCCGACATATTTGGAGGGCTTTTGTCCCGCTCACATGCCTCGATATTGTCGATCATCATGCCTCAGAGCGGGTATTTCGTCAGTTTGCCCTGTCGTAGCCTATACCGACTCCGCCTGCATGGCATGCTTTACATTATGAGAGGGATGATCGGTCCAGGGCGGACGACACATTTATGGCATGGCTTAACGCGCAGTTGGGTATTTGGGATAGGCGAGGGGACTTGACCCCACCTCCGTAGCATTTTCCTATTGAACGTTATATGGCATGGTACCGCACTGTTTCCCGACTTTTAATCGGGAACCCAGTTCATCGGGCACACGGACGGTACGTACCACACGCGGGGAGACACGAGGCCCTGGTATATTTTTTGTTATTATTAATTATATACCTGTAATTTAATGCCAAATACGTAATTTATATTTATTACTTTGTGCAGGCGATTGGATTGCATTCCGTCTATCGTATGGGGCAGCATATGCAGAGTTATGTCCACGATCTTGTGGTCATGCAGGAGTATAGTCGTCGATTCATGGATGTGGCTGCCCAGACACTGCAGTGAGCACGATCGGATCAGCGTTTGGCATACGAGGCTGATTATATTGACCCAACCACGTACCAGCGAGGTTGTGGTATCCCACGAGCTGGTGGTGCCCGACGAGCTGGTCGTGGGCGGAGAGGAGGTGGTCCCTAGTAAGGGGGCTTTGAGGCTCCTGCTGATGATGTTGTTGCTGATATAACATGTGGTCCCCAGCAAGGGGGCTTTGAGGCTCCTGCTGATGATGTTGTTGCTGATATGGCAGGTGGCATGCATGAGACGGATATGCAGTCTTACAACCTTGAAATCTATCGCACTCCAGTGCCATCGCAGGTGACCCCATCAGGTCAATTATTGATTACGGGCTCGGATATTCAAGGAGTGGATTGGGGTAGATGCTTTCCAGGCCCGTCTATCACTGATGGCGATCGACTGACCCGAGATTTTTATAGTAGGCGCCGACTGAGTTATGGCTCCACATCACATGCGCATGTATGATTTTATTAGTATTGAATTTGAATTTGTTTTAACTGTAACTTATTTATTTTCTTTAACTTTATTAATTTTCTTTGTAAGGCTTCATGCGATGCTGCGACAGATGACTACATTCAGGATCCTGACACGATGATGGTAAGACAACATAAATTGTCGTGAATTGTTATGTAGTTTTCTATACTAAGTTTCATATCATTATGTAGGCTTCCACTGGACCTGACAACACCACAAATACATGTCATCCTGCGCTTCATCCGACTATAAAAAGACGACTTGATGATAATGATCCTGATAGCGTACCCGGGAGGGAGGGGATGCACTTCAGGTCAGCGGCTGCTTTGAGACACACCGGATGCGGGACACATTGATTCGGCCTTCCTTTCTATTTTTATTTGGTGTAAATAATATTTTTGTATGCATTAACAACAATATTTAATCGAATATGGCCATTACTTTTTTTAGTTCTCCATTCGTTTGATAGTTTCATATAATAATACAATCACTTAAACTTAACTTCCACTTCAACTAAAATAAAATTTACTATACCAAACAAGGAAAACATTACAACAGCACAAACACAAACATAGCAGGCCAACATAATGAAAATACACTAAACACATACATGCCAATGTTTAGCTCCGGTTGCCATTTATTCTCCGCTCCAACTACTTAAATCGTTCTGCCAGTTGTTCTTTTTCTTCTCCTACCTCTTTTAGTTTCGCCTTCACCTCCGCAAGTTTCCGTTTATATTTTTTTTTACGATCCTTCTGTGCTTGACAATTCCATTGTGCTATCCATTTTTCTTCTTCCACCTCATTCAGTTTCGCCCTCATGTCTGCAATAATTCTATCGCTTTCTCTTTGTGTTTCCAGTTGGCGTGAACACATATTATGAAGAAATTGCAGTTGTTCTCTGTAGCATTCCCGATAACATGGTTCATCAACCCATTCCTCAAATTCACAAATAGGTTCGCCGGGTACCTTATAAAACTGGTTCATACAGTGCCAGTAGCGGCATCCAATTTCACCACCGTCCCAATAATTTTGCATCATGCATGCTTTTCCGCAGTAGCACTTTGGTGGACGAAGAGGTTGAGCCATTTAATGAAATATTTGCTTTTAGTAATTTTTGAGCACACAAAATAACTACAATGAGCCCGTTATTTATAGGCGAGACAACACACACATAACGCCATGTATAATGGCGCTATATTTTGCATGTTAAATATCATGATATTGACAAGACAACTTTATGTCGGCTGGTCAGTTTTTTCAGTTCGACAAGACAACACACACATAACGTCATGTATAATGGCGTTATATTTTGCGTGTTAAATATCATGATGTTGACAAGACTACTTTATGTCAGTTGGTTAGCTTTTTCAGTTCGACAAGACAACACACACATAACGCCAGGTATAATGGCGCTATATTTTGCGTGTTAAATATCATGATGTTGACAAGACTATTTTTTGTCAGTTGGTCAGCTTTTTCAATTCGACAAGACAACATACATACTAAATAGAAATTTGTGTTACATTTAAATATTCCTAGAGGAAAAATAAAGAAAAAGAAAAAAGGTGAAATAAGTGGATCGATGTTTCTTCCATTATCTAGAACCAATCCAAATATTGTGAAAGTTGAATTATGTTATTGTCAAAGCATTTTTATTTTTCTAATACATAGAAGAGTGGTAATGTGCTTGACTTGGAAAAAGATTATTTTATTAAATTATTATTTAAATAGTTAAAATGGGAAAGTACAAATCATAATTTTATTTCATAAATCTTGCAACATAGACATAACAACTAATTATTACAACATCAACTCAAGGGTAGTTAGGTACACTAGAAGAACACCCACCCCGAGCTTGATTACTGTTGCCACCCAGAGGATATTTTCTACGGTCGTGTCTTGTTTGCAAGCATATACCATATTTGCGCGCATAAACTGTATCACTAACATCCATTTGGTTCCGTATATGCGTTCTCTTCTACACCTGTATTTTACGCAAATAGGACTTGTTACACACCATTTAAATGGTTCCGGAGGCCAATAATACTCAGGACCCAGTGGCTGCAACTGACCACTATATGTGTTTAGGTTTTTGAAAATACTATATTATTGATCAACATAGTTGGTTGCATCTAAACCAACTTGTTGAAAGCACTTGATGGCATGTGAACAAGGCATGTGGTAGATGGACCATTTTCCACAAGAGCATAACCTTGCAGATTCATTTACACTATGCACATTATTACCCCGATTTTGATGGATAACAGTGCGAGCTTCAAAAATATTTCTTTCATTATCATACTGCAAAAATGAATGCCAATGTGCTCGCCGTCTGTATTTCTCAAATCTCTTTATCGGCACTGACATAAATCCAACACCCCTTTCCATCAATGACGTTGCAGCTGCAGACCTTTCAACAAACCTCTCTGCCATCTGCTTGAACGACATCCGCACCATGGCTGTGACAGGCAATCCTCTTGCCGACTTCAATAACCCATTGAAAGACTCTGACACATTTGTATTCAGAGTTCCCCATCGTCTACCACCATCCGCATGCAAAGTCCACTTTTCAGGGTCATGTCGCATTAACCAAGGATAGGCTGCCTCATCTTCTTGCCTGATATATTCCATGTGCCTCCGGAATTTATGTCGTTGGTGGTCTGTTGCTGCCATCCACATTAAATCATGCAGATCCTTATTGAGATATGCCTTCTGGAAATTGGCTTTAAGGTGCCTAACACAGTAACGATGGTGGGCATAAGGTTCTTGCCATGCAGGAAAGTTCTCCACGGAACTTAAGATACCACCGTGCTGATCAGATATTAGACAGATACCGTAACGATGTTTGATAACGTGCTCTTTCATATGATTCAAAAACAGCGTCCACGTCTCTTGGCTTTCATTGGCATGAATAGCAAAACCTAGAGGAAATATCTGTCCATTAGCATCTACTGCCACAGATATCAACAATTTGATATCGTAATTTCCATAGTATCTACTGCCACGGCTATCAATAGCTTGATATCGTACTTTCTATAGACATGAGTGTCGTCTATGGATATCTGCACGGTGTCAGCTTTTGCAGTATAGCGCTACAATACCTGGCGCTATACTTAACGGTTTAATTACTGTTAATATATAGCGCCAGGTATTATGGCGTTATATATAAAAATATAACTTTTTTTCCCACATATTTGTGTACTTTTAGTCAAAAGGAACCACATTTTGACTCCAGACTCGGATTTAGACCGTCTCAATAGTGTACTCCTATAACATTAGGACAACATAGACTGTCAACTGTCAAAGTCACACTCTTAGGGCGTAGCTTTTTTCCAGATTTCTTTGAATGCAGAGATATTTTGTCCACAAAACTGCCTTTTTTATAATAGAAATTTTATCTTAAATTTCAAAAGGAAAACTCGGTACGTAGACCTTGATGGTCCGATATCCGAAGTTATATGTTCTCCACTATATGGATATTTCTCTGTCGAAAGTGGGGTTTAATTTCGTTATTCCAATATTTGGGCATAGAATAACTCCAAATTTTTGTTATTTTTAATTAGTAGTTTTTCTTTGTATTTTAGTTGGAAATTTCGTTAGATGTCTGTTTGTCGCCATACAGGAAAATATTTTGATTGGGAATCGAAACTTCTGTTGAAACTTGAAACTAGCAAGACTCATTTTGTAATTGAACTGTTTATAGCCACTGTTTGGCCGAGATTGAACAATTTTCTTTTTGAAAAGAAAAGATAAAAAAATAGTTGAGGGTACTGCTACAGATATTTTTATAATTTCTCATACATCTAAAAACGCTTCTATATCTATATATATATTAATAAAGCTGGGCAATAGACGACTGACGTGGCAGGCCTTACATGCCAGGGAATGCATTTATCTTTTATCTCATTTTTTTTGGTTTTCTTCTCTCATTTTACTATAATTACCAATAACCAATTACTCCATTACATTAAAAAAAATAGCCTTGTAACTGTAACTCCCTAATAAATTGGGAAAGAGGGAGAAAGGTGTCGTTCCTTTCAGCTTCTCCAGTTTTAGAGGGGCAGGGTATTGATCTTATATATGGAGAATGTCTTCAAGCAAACATCTTATTACTTCCAATAAGGATTCTACTCCATCTTTGTAACCAATAATGTTGGTAAGAACTCGCGTTATTTTTTGTTTACTTTGAATATATTATAATGGTGACTTATGAATCCACGATTATTTTCAATATATTCTTCATTCGCATGTTTCTGAGTGGATAACTAGGTTGTGCAAATTCAGAAGGTCCACAAAATTTAATAGCTCTGAATGTGTTAAAATTTTTTGTGCCCAAGTGAGTTTACAAGGAACTGAGGAAGGTATGTCATGATTTTTAGTGTCGGCTATTTAACTTTTTTATTGCTAAGAGAATGTTGGTGTAGAATTTCATGAAATACAATATTGCATTTGCAATCAATTCTGGGTATTGATTGAAAAATATATCCTTAAGGAGAAATTTGTTATATGATTTAAGAAGGGAAGAAGTTGTTGATAGGCTTGGGAGGAAGATGAAAACTGAGGTTAAAGGAATAAAAAATTGGTATTATCATTAATTTTTTTCTACTTCTTTTTATTTCTGATTCTTCTTTCATTTTCCTGAAAGTATCGTTTTGTTTTATTTGTTTCATATATATTTATATATATATATTCTTTAACATTAATAGTTTTAAGAATCCCAAAAGTTAAACTTTGAAACTTCTGTTCCTTTTATATAAAATTATATTTATAAATTGTTTAATTTATATCATATGTTATTTTTTCTGGTACCTTATTGTTATTCCATTGGTTGGTTGGTGCAGTGACCAGTTTCCAATTAAATTTGTTCATAAATGGATAATGCAAGAGTTTTCTCTTTCTATAAGGAAAGACATGGTTGTATGTCACACCTCCTTTTTCACTTACTACACCCCGTGAAGGGGTATAATAATAGGGAGTTATTTTCAATTTGAAGTAACAATCTAAACAGGATTATTTAATTAAAAATCAGAGTCGCCACTTGGGAGATTTATGGTGTCCCAAGTCACCAATGCGAATCCCGAATCGAGGAAAAGAATGACTCTGTTATATAGTCTGCGAACCAGAAATTCGGGTAAGGAATTCTGTTAACCCGGGAGAAGGTGTTAGGCACTCCCGAGTTCCGTGGTTCTAGCACGGTCGCTTTGATAATACTTGGCTCATTAGGTTATTTAATTATTGATTTTAGAACCTATGTGCTTGTGCTTCTTTCACCGCTTTTAATTAAGAAAATTATCTTGAAACGGGTTACGCGTACGTATACCCGCCTGTTTGGTACGTCAAAAATTATGTCACGCGAACGTGTCCACAATTAATAATGCTTAATTATTATTAAGAAAGTTTGGGCCAAAGTTGCGCGAGCGCATACTCCGTTTTTATTTTTAGAAGTGTAATTGTATTACGCGGACGTATACGCAACCACACTTAGTATTTTAAACGGTCATAAAGGATATTCTATGAAATACTTTATTATCATTTTTTTTATATCTAGCCTACGAAATTACTAGAAGGCTATATGTGATTTTAATGAACTTACGTGAACTAAAAATAATTAAAAGCTTGTAACCTATTTTATTATTAAGAAAAGATTGAGCGAAATTGCGCGAACGCATACTCCGAATTAATTTAGGATCATGGTTATGTTACGCGAACGTATACGCAACCACAATCGTAATTTTAAACGGTCCTAAAGGCTTGCTATGAATACTTATTAATTTTGTATATCTAAATTATGGAATGAAAGCAGGCTAGATGAGGCTACTTGGGCTGCCATTATAGTTAATTCAATGTAAAAATTGCACGGGGCGCCCTATTTGGGCGCCCCTCTTTAACCTGTAGCCGCTTTGTCTTTTTGTTTGCATCCGTACCCACTTTTTAAAAAACTTCAGCTTCCCTTTATAACTGAAAAACTTCAGCTCTAGAGCTGAAGTTTTTGTTTAGTAACCCGGAAACTTCAGCTCTAGAGCTGAAGTTTTTGTTTAGTAACCCGGAAACTTCAGCTCTAGAGCTGAAGTTTTTGTTTAGTAACCCGGAAACTTCAGCTCTAGAGCTGAAGTTTTTGTTTAGTAACCCGGAAACTTCAGCTCTAGAGCTGAAGTTTTTGTTTAGTAACCCGGAAACTTCAGCTCTAGAGCTGAAGTTTTTGTTTAGTAACCCGGAAACTTCAGCTCTAGAGCTGAAGTTTTTGTTTAGTAACCCGGAAACTTCAGCTCTAGAGCTGAAGTTTTTGTTTAGTAACCCGGAAACTTCAGCTCTAGAGCTGAAGTTTTTGTTTAGTAACCCGGAAACTTCAGCTCTAGAGCTGAAGTTTTTGTTTAGTAACCCGGAAACTTCAGCTCTAGAGCTGAAGTTTTTGTTTAGTAACCCGGAAACTTCAGCTCTAGAGCTGAAGTTTTTGTTTAGTAACCCGGAAACTTCAGCTCTAGAGCTGAAGTTTTTGTTTAGTAACCCGGAAACTTCAGCTCTAGAGCTGAAGTTTTTGTTTAGTAACCCGGAAACTTCAGCTCTAGAGCTGAAGTTTTTGTTTAGTAACCCGGAAACTTCAGCTCTAGAGCTGAAGTTTTTGTTTAGTAACCCGGAAACTTCAGCTCTAGAGCTGAAGTTTTTGTTTAGTAACCCGGAAACTTCAGCTCTAGAGCTGAAGTTTTTGTTTAGTAACCCGGAAACTTCAGCTCTAGAGCTGAAGTTTTTGTTTAGTAACCCGGAAACTTCAGCTCTAGAGCTGAAGTTTTTGTTTAGTAACCCGGAAACTTCAGCTCTAGAGCTGAAGTTTTTGTTTAGTAACCCGGAAACTTCAGCTCTAGAGCTGAAGTTTTTGTTTAGTAACCCGGAAACTTCAGCTCTAGAGCTGAAGTTTTTGTTTAGTAACCCGGAAACTTCAGCTCTAGAGCTGAAGTTTTTGTTTAGTAACCCGGAAACTTCAGCTCTAGAGCTGAAGTTTTTGTTTAGTAACCCGGAAACTTCAGCTCTAGAGCTGAAGTTTTTGTTTAGTAACCCGGAAACTTCAGCTCTAGAGCTGAAGTTTTTGTTTAGTAACCCGGAAACTTCAGCTCTAGAGCTGAAGTTTTTGTTTAGTAACCCGGAAACTTCAGCTCTAGAGCTGAAGTTTTTGTTTAGTAACCCGGAAACTTCAGCTCTAGAGCTGAAGTTTTTGTTTAGTAACCCGGAAACTTCAGCTCTAGAGCTGAAGTTTTTGTTTAGTAACCCGGAAACTTCAGCTCTAGAGCTGAAGTTTTTGTTTAGTAACCCGGAAACTTCAGCTCTAGAGCTGAAGTTTTTGTTTAGTAACCCGGAAACTTCAGCTCTAGAGCTGAAGTTTTTGTTTAGTAACCCGGAAACTTCAGCTCTAGAGCTGAAGTTTTTGTTTAGTAACCCGGAAACTTCAGCTCTAGAGCTGAAGTTTTTGTTTAGTAACCCGGAAACTTCAGCTCTAGAGCTGAAGTTTTTGTTTAGTAACCCGGAAACTTCAGCTCTAGAGCTGAAGTTTTTGTTTAGTAACCCGGAAACTTCAGCTCTAGAGCTGAAGTTTTTGTTTAGTAACCCGGAAACTTCAGCTCTAGAGCTGAAGTTTTTGTTTAGTAACCCGGAAACTTCAGCTCTAGAGCTGAAGTTTTTGTTTAGTAACCCGGAAACTTCAGCTCTAGAGCTGAAGTTTTTGTTTAGTAACCCGGAAACTTCAGCTCTAGAGCTGAACTTCAGGCCCGGCTACTAAAATGCTGAAGTTTTATGTGATTGCCTTTGCTACATCAGTCCCGTGTGCTGAAGTTATGCGAAAAAGCGGGTACGCTTGCAATTTTTTTTGCAAAGCGGGCATAGGTTAAAATGTGGCACAAAAAACGGGTATAGATGCAATTGCCCCTAATTCAATCAAGGTGACGACTGGGCTCGAGATGAGGCCTAGCCTGGCAGTCCAATTACAGTGAGCAAAATGCTCTTGGAATCAGCCCTACGAATTGGGCTCCATTATTGCATATCCAGCAGGCCTTTGAACTGATCAAATGCTGGCCTCAAACTGAGCAACACACCAGGCCCAAACGAAGGCAAATGAACGAAAAATCTAACATTTCAAGTCAAATGACTAGGCCCAATATGAGTCCTGGTAGCGTGTATTATGTGGCTGCTCCAAAAACTGCATAAGGCCCTTGGCCCAGCTTCATTCTATGACCCAAACCATAATGCAAAATATGAAAAGTCACCACAAATAGGCCTGAAATTACTTAGGAGACTCAATTTTAAGTTTGCATCTCATGGCACAAATTGGACGGAATGATCAAGTCTATTTTTTTTAAAAAAAATAACTGGTCCATTCCTTTATAACACTTTCAATTACTAACCTATGGACAAAATGATGAATTAGCTACTGAATCCACAAAGTTGTAAAGCCACAATTGAACTTAACTCAATGTATCACAAAACCTGTGTGCTTGCATCTATACCCATTGACAAAGCACATACTAAATTCATTTTTTAGTTCATCCTCAACATATGTGACTTCAATAACCAAATAACAAAATAAACACAAGCTAACTACTAAAAAGTATGCAACACAAGAATATTAATCATGAAGGGATCTAATCTAGATCAAAGCCAAACATCAAATTAGAGCCAAGTACAACATGACTCCCAACGATCTAACAGTCCACATCATAATAACTTAATCAGTCCCTCTTATTACACATAAGCACACAAAAAACAGAATCAGTGCTAAAATAACTGAAATTGTTAACAGAAATTAAACAATTGCTTGCATTCCAACTTCAAATCAAATTTACATTCCTGGAAGTTCAGAGCTTGTACCTGGAAATGCAACAGTAAAAGTGAGGAAGAAGCAAAGATCAGTTACTTCAGCAACAATGGCAACAGGAAACCAGCTTTATACACCCAGTAGTGAAATTAGACCAACAACTTGAATGCCAAACTTCAAACCCAAGTTAAACTAGGTTCAAAACCCCTTTAACACTCGAATTAAACCACTGATTACTTTAACCAGGAAGGAATTTGAAAATTAGAAGAAAAGAGATCAATGGAACAGTAAAGCTGTATCCATTTCTACCCAAGACTGGTGTCGCTATCTCACGAACTACTAAAGAGTGCTACAAACAAGTCTGAATAGAAATACATAAATATTTGTCTCGGTATTGTGAAAACAAACTGAAAACATAGAAAGGGACTCCGACCCGCGAACGCCAGCTAGGCTACCTCGTAAGTTCCTGGACTGAAGTCAGCTCCCAATAAAAAATCCTACTGCTGTGGTCCAAAAGCTGCTCCTGTATCTATGCAAAAAGATGCACAGAGTGTAGCATCAGTACAACCGACCCCATGTGCTGGTAAGTGCCTGGCCTAACCCCGGCGAAGTAGTGACGAGGCTAGACAGGACTACCAAATCAACCTGTGCAGTTCAATATATATTTATATATATATATATATATATATATGCAATAAAAGGAAAGAATACCGAAATTAAACAGTTAAAAAGGGAGGGAAGCATGCTATGGGCGAGTACAATCCGGATATAAAGTCAACAACTTAAGTAAGAAACAGGGCAATAACAATAATTAACAAAAGCAGGAAAATCAACAGTTGCACGACATCAATCGTCGTGCTTTTACTCTCATTCTCACCAAAGCAATCAAATAAAATGCACGACATCACCCTTCGTGCTTTTACTCTCATTCTCACCAAAGCAATAAAATAAAATACACGGCATCACCCTTCGTGCTTTCCCTCACATAACTCTCACATTTCATGGCACAGAATGATCCTTCGTGCAATTATCATCAAATCAGAGCACGGAATGTCCCTTCGTGCATAAATAATCAAAATATGGCACGGAATGACCCTTCGTGCGAATATAATCAAACATGGCACGGAATGACCCTTCGTGCGAATATAATCAAACATGGCACGGAATGACCCTTCGTGCGAATATAATAAAACATGGCACAGAATGACCCTTCGTGCGAATATAATCAAACATGTCACAGAATGACCCTTCGTACGAATATAATCAAACATGGGACGGAATGACCCTTCGTGCATTATCACTCTTCCTCACCCAAATAACAATCACAACCAAACGGGCGAGGGAATAAGCAAATAATATAAAATGTCCCGGCAAGGGAAAATACAATTAAACAGCTAAATCCTGGCAAGGGAACAATCAATATACTCAAACCATCCCGGCAAGGGATTAATCATATCTCTTTCCATTTCTTTCATTTTTTACTCAATAGTATTTTTATCGTTCGAGCCAACGGTCCAAAGAATTCACAATTCATAACCACTCCTCATACTCTTCACATCAGGTAGAATTCATCAATTAGCATGGAAGAGTTCCAGAAATATCAGAATAAGTACAAACAAGGACTCACGGTCATGCTAGACACCGGTGTATAGATACTCGTCACCATGCCTATACACCGTACTCGATCATTTAGTAATTAGTAATTAATAACACTCTAATCCTATTCCCTCAAGCCAAAGTTAGATTAAATACTTACCTCGGTCCAAAGAATAGCAATCAATCCTCAAATACCGCCTTTTCTCTACAACCCGACTCTGAAATAATGATATCTAGGCATAATTAATTCAATTATATCAATAAAGACTCAATGGCAACATCCCATAGCCTAGGTATGAATTTCCTAGCATTCTTCCAAAAATACCAAAATTCGATACCGGGCCCACATGGTCCAAATACGAGGCTCGGACCAGAACCCAATTACCCATAACCCCACGAGTTCAAATATATAATTTGTTTTAAGATTCGACCCCAAATTGAGGTTGAATCACCCAAAATTCCCAAAAAAACCTAACTCTACCCAAAACCCTTAATTTCTACTTTGATTTCATGATTTTGACTTAGAAACTTGCTAATTAATGAAGGAAAAGTGAAAGAAATGAGTGGGGAATTACTTATCCAAGTGGTCTTGAAGAATGGGGGATTTAATGGCTTCCTAAAGCTTGGGAGAGTAGAGATCTTGTGAGAAAAGTGAAGAAATCCCGAGTGTACTGTTTCTGTTCTTTTAAAAAAAAATTCACTGGACATTTTTGTTCTATGCGTTCGGGACAGAGGGTCGCGTTCGCGATGAGTAGGGTCAGACAAGCATCGCGTTCGCGGTAGAAAGGGGTGCGAATGCGAAAAAGGAAAATTCTGGGTCTAGGGACATTGGCCTATGCGAACGCGATGGAAGAGGCTGGAGACCTACGCGAACGCGGTCCAGCCATCGCGAACGCGAAGTAGGAAGGAGGGCTGAGCCCTCAGGACCCAATAACTCTACGCAATCGCGGTGAAGTGAATGCGAACGCGAAGGAGGAGGGACCTGAAGCTATGCGAACGCGAAAGGGCATTGCGAACGCAATGAAGGATTCTACTGTTCACCTGTTGCAGAAAATCTGCAATTCCACTAAGTGCAAAACCACCCCGAACCACCTCCGGATCACTCCCGAGCCCTCAGAACTCCTAACCAAACACACACACTAACTGAACAACCTCATACGGACTTAACCGAGCGATAAAATCTCCATAACAACATCAAAATCAATGAGTCAAACCTCAAAGTCATCATTTTTTCATTCTAACTTCATAAACTTCAAACTTTAGATATTTAGGTCCGAAACACGTCAAATGACGTCCGATTTTGACGAAAATTCACAGAATGCGCTTAACACATATTTAAGACTTGTTCCGGGCATCGGAACCAAAATACGAGCCTGATACCATAGTCTTTTAATCAATTTTCATTTCCATTTTCCTTAATAATTTCATAAAAACAATTTCACAGAAAAATTCTTTTACATGGGTTCTAGACCTCGGATTTCGACTTTGGGCACATGCCTGAGTCCCATATTTTTCTACGGACCCTCCGGGACCGTCAAATCACGGGTCCGGGTCCGTTTACCAAAAATATTGATCGAAGTCAACTTTAATCATTTTAAAGCCACATTTTAAATTTTTTCACAGAATTTAACATATAATCTTTTCGGCTACGCGCCCGGATTGTGCACGCAAATCGATGCAACTAGAAGTGAGGTTTTCAAGGCCTTAGAAGCGCGGAAAAAGAGAGAAATCCGGTAATGACCCTTTGGGTCATCACAATAAATGACCCAAAAGCCCAAAACTGGATTAGTTCAGGGTCTAACCCCCAAATTATGAACCAAATAGGAGCAAACCAAACCATACTAACGAGATTCAAAAGAACCAAAAGAAATTGTTGAAAACAAAATCTCAAGCCCAAAACAGGAACTAGGCACGAAATTTTTATTTTATATTTAAAAGAAAAAACTAATACCAGATTGAAATTAAAGCCTCACTAATCCAGTTCATGCCAGGAACTCCATTTTTAGACTAAGACTAAGAAAAAGAAGAATGACAAAATTTAAACCACGAATATGCCAAACAAAACATTCCAAATAATGAAGAGAAAGAAACAGAGCTTACCCTACACTTGAACTCTTGACTCACTTTCGATTTAAACCGCGAAATAATATTAATCAACTATTCTTTTTCAAGAACTGGCAAATAATATTGTTCCGTGGTAACATTGACCTTGAACGCTCATAAATACCGGAGAGATGGTCTGCATGAATGGACATGGCTTAGTCTTTTTAAAATCGAACCCTAGATTTGGAACTGGGGAAATCTGATTGGGATTTTTGGGACATAGATACGAAGATAGGATTTAAGGCGGCCTGGGGGTTGTGTGGTACGATTTTGGTGCGGTTTGGTGCTTGAACATCGGTGATAATGGTGGCTAGGGTTCAAAGGAGGAAGATGAAGTACAGGGGTGCTTAGGGTGAACTGAATGACTCTGAAATCTTTTGTTTTCAGATATTTTAATTAAGAATAGAGACAGTTCTGGGTCAGTTGGATGAAACAGACTGGAGGGCTCAGATTTGCCGAGTTAAAACGATGTCGTTTTGAAGGAATAGGGCTGGACCGGGTGTAAATGTGTTTGGGCTGGTGCAGGTGTGATTCAGGGTGGTCTTGGGCCTCTGGCTTGGACTAATTAATTAAATTCAGAGACAGACCCAATTCGTGGGTCCTTTTGAATTTCTCTTTTTTTTTTCCTTTTCAAATTAAAACCTAAAATCAAAATTAGCTCCTATTAAAATCATCTTACAAAATTAAATCAATTAGTTCTAAATAACAATTATCACAAATAATTAAATGTAAAAAAAAGTCTACTACAATTCCAAAATTAAAATTAAAAACAAAAGTAAATTATTTTTGTGATTTTTTTGTAATTTTGTAAACTCCTAATTACTAATTAATTACTAAAATATGTAAAACTAAACCCTAAATGCATATATTTTTGTATTTTTACATGAATTGAAAATGCACAAACAAGTGCAAGCAATTAACAGAAAATGCCACAAAAATTAAAAATAATGAAAAGAAATTATTTTGTTTGAATTTCTGGAAGTATTTCATATATGATAAAAATCATGTGCTCACAACTGCACCTATTTGCTCGGAAACACGAATAGTTTTCGTGCAAAGATAAGTGAGCAAATAAGAGCGATTTTGCCCGTTTGAATACTCCGTGTGAAGCATTTTTGAAAAGTTTGACCACACCCTGCTTCTGAGCTTGCCTACATATACTTGGCTAAAAAGGAATCAGGTCAACGTAGTCCGCGAAGGTCTGGTAGCTGGGGCTACCATGAGGCTGTGATTTCACTGTTGTTGCTGCTGCTACTACTTACTGAACCCCTTTATTACACCATATCAAAAATAAAAGAAACTAGACTAAGCTATGATCTATGAATTACAAGAGATCCTATCTATATCTTAAATCTTGCTCTTGTGGCTTTTGTTGCCTTCTGAACTTGTATTCTCCCGGTGTAATTCTTTTGTTGCTGCCTTGAACTGTGATATGAGATGTTCTGCTCTTCCTCCGAGTGATTCTTGACCGCTGAAATTTGAAATATATGCCGATGTTCTCCAGGCGGGTTCCTGACTGCTAAAGCTTGAAATATATGCATATGTTATCCAGGCGAGCTCCTGACTGCTAAAACTTGAAATATATTCCTCTATTCTCTAGGCGGGCTCCTGATTGCTAAAACATGAAATATATGCCTCTGTTCTCCAGGCGAGCCTGCTAAAACTTGAAATATATGCATTTGTTCTCCAGGCGGGCTCCTGAGTGCTAAAACTTAAAATAAATGTCTCTCTTCTCCAGGCGGGTTCCTGATTGCTTAAACTTGAAATATATGCCTCTATTCTCCAGGCGGACTCTTGATTTCTAAAACTTGAAATAAATGCCTCTGTTCTCCATGCGGGCTCCTGATTGCAAAAACTTGAAATAAATGCCTTTGTTCTCTAGGCGGGCTCCTGATTGCTAAAGCATGAAATAAATGCCTCTGTTCTCCGGGAGGGCTCCTGATTGCTAAAACTTGAAATAAATGCCTCAGTTCTCCAGGCGAGCTCCTGATTGCTAAAACTTAAAATAAATGCCTGTGTTCTCCAGGCGGGCTCATGATTGCTAAAAATTGAAATATATGCCTCTGTTCTCCAGGCGGGCTCCTGATTGCTAAAAATTGAAATAAATGTCTCTGTTATCCAGGCGGGCTCCTGATTGCTAAAACTAGAAATAAATGCCTCTCTTCTCCAGGCGGGCACCTGATTGCTAAAACTAGAAATAAA